>CAJVPL010001339.1:0-14688 GCA_910591945.1 Ambispora gerdemannii | reverse complement strand
TCTCTAAATATCCGTAACACTAATCAAGCAAAATTTCTATAGTTCTAAAGATCAATGCTTCAAAATATCAACAGTTCAATATCTCTAATGATCAACAGTTCAAAATATCGAATGTTCAATATATCTGTCACATTGATGTACAGTATATATAAATAATAAGTATAAAAATAACTAACCAATAAAAATAAAAATAAATATTGTTCAATAAAATATACTATACGAAGTGTTCAATAAAAATTAATATAAAAATTGTTCAATAATATATAACTAATAAAATAAACTATAACAATACTGATCTTTAATCAAACTCAAATCAAACTCAAACTCGTATAATAGTTTGGTTCAAGTTTGATTTGAACTTTGAACCTTTCTTGAACTCAAGTCAAAGTTTGATTCAAGTTCAATTTGAATTTCAAAGCAAATTCAAATCTGAGCAAAAGTCTAGTTCAGTTCAGTTCATAAAAATATTACTATAGAGAGATTTTTTTATTATGTATATATGTAAATGAAAAAGCAAAATAAAATAATTATAAAGAAGTATAATTATAAATAAGTATAAATATAGAGAGGTTTAATTATAGTAATAATAAAATAATAAAAATTCTTTTATTTTGTTCTTATAAGTAAAAAATATTAATAATAATAACAAAAAATTAAAATAACAAAAATTAAAATACTTAATCAAATTTAATAATAATATTTTATTTAATACAATATAATACAAAGCCAATAATTTTAATATAGTATTTTATTTAATATAATATAATTAAAATTATTTATATATAAGCTTTGATATATAATTAAGAATGAGAAAAATAAATATTATTTGAAAAAAATTTGCATAATTTTATAATTTATATAATATTTTAAATATTCCAAATATTATATATATTTTATTATTATTATTATTATATATATTTTAATATTAAAAAATATAAATATAACTGATCTTGTAATTAGAGTTCAAAAAAAGTCTGGTTCAATTTGAATTTGAGCTTGAACTAGATTTAAATTTGATTAAAAGTTCAGTTTGACAATTTGAATCCAATTAAAAATCAGATTGGAATTCAGTTTGAACTTTAAATTAAACTTGAATTTAATTAAAAATTCATTCAAGTTCAAGTAAATATTTAATAATATTCTAATTAAAATTATAATAAAACTCAGATATTTCAAATTATTTTTTATATTTAACCTAAGAAAAAACTGACTATTTTCCTATACTTACCTGACAAACTATAAAAATTGGATATGCCAGACTATTTATTATATTTAATCTGACTAGACTCTTCCCATACTTGATCTGACAAAAACTGATAGAATTGAATATTAATATTCCATATTCTGGACTATTCCCTGTACTTGACCTGACAAAAACTGATAAAAATCAAATAAAAATTGGATACTCCAGATCGTTTCTTATTAAAAATGTATTAATTTCTATTGGTTTGTTTGCTGATCCGAGTTTTCTCTGATTTTCATCGGAGACTCATAGTTTGACGATGAGAATAAAAATGACTTAAATCCGCTTTTATGGCAATCAATCCGAAATGATTTTTCATATTGATAAAAAAGGGTTTTCGTTGACTCGACGTTTATAAAGATCATAAAATGATAAACGTCCTATTGAAAACGTCGGAAGAATCAAAAACTATTAAATCAAGATAGTTAGGGTAATATTTGGATATGGTGCATAACATCTAAAGTCATCAAACGTTTGTATTTTATAAAATTCTTTACTAAGAAGTAATACAAAATTTTATCCGTGAATATGATAGAATAGGCCTTTTCTGAGCATATTCACGGATTAAATTTTGTATTTACTTCTTAGTAAAGAAGTTTATACATTTTATAAATACAAACATTTGATGACTTTAGATTTTATGCACCATAGCGATAGTCAATGAATTTTAGATACGTAATACATGTAGACAAGAAAAATTTGCCCAAGTTGTTGCTGCTACAACGGATATCGAGCATATTTTTTATCGTTATCCATTTTTTTAATTATACCAACCTTGAGCTCCCAAACAGTTTGATTTTTTTTAGAAAGTTTGCGTTTAATTTATTTGAAGCTGGGTTAATTTTTGGTGAAAGCAAAATTTACTTACCTAGTTATACAGTCATCCCTCCATATTGCATGTAATATAATCTGTGAGACAAAAACACATAAATGAAATATAACAAGTGAAAAAAATTATAATCAACTAATAATCTGTACAGTCGTGGCATAACTATAAATTTTCCTTTCATTTACTTCGGTTTGAATTAGTAGTTAATATATTGGTTGCTGATACAGTATTTTTTTTTTAAAAATAGTATCGATAATAATTGAATTTCACGAAATTTTGCAATTGTGTACGGCACACATGTCCAATATACGCAATATAAAATAATCGGGCATAGATAGATCTTAGCAAGTAACATTAAATTACCGAATTTTACAAATTAAATAAAAAGCAATAACAGATTACATTTGCAGGTTTGTTTTTATGCTAGAGCAAGTAATTATCTAATATGAACAATAATTTAAAATGATTTAAAAGCAATTTGGAATTTGCCATTGTCCATTATTTCCTGCATGTTGTTGATTTAACATTAATTGTTGTTGTTGCTGTTGTTGAAGATTCATTACTAGAGTTGGCATTTGTTGAAAGGTCATTTGTTGCTGTTGTGGAGTTTGAACTAATTGTTGTGATTGATATTTATCACTATTATTATGATTATTATTATTATTATAATATTGATGAGGAGTCGGTGTCATCATCATAGATTGATGCCGTTGCTGTTGCTGGGATAGTATATTCCATTGACCTTGTTGTTCGAGTTGTTGAGGATTAATTTGCTGCAATGGAGTAATCCTTTGCGGAGTCATCATTACTTGTGGTTCGATTTGACGATGATCCTGTGTAGTCATTTGTTGTTGCTGCGAGAAATCCATGAAATGTTTTTGCTGCTGTTGTTGTTGAAGGTGATGGAATCTTTCTGGAGTTACACGCGGATGCGGGTGATGATTCTTTTGTTGAACTAAAAAAAGTGATTGGGTATGAGGATAAGGAATTGGAGGATTGGGAGTAATAGGATGATTCTGTTGTAATATTTCATTATTATTATAATTATAATTATCGTCATGATATTTTAACGCAGTAAAAGATGATAACGATGAACCAAACAAATAATTTTCAATTTCAGCTTTACTCTTTTTCTTTTTTTTGTAAAACAAATAATCTTCAGCATTCGTACCAATCAAAGACGGTGGACAGAAAGGTTGGCAGAGTAAAAGTGATGATGGTGGACTAACGGGTTCTTGTTTGACACCCGTCAAAGATGATGACGACGAGGATAAGATTGGAGAGGTGGATGGTTCAGCAGTAAGATAGTTATTTGTTTGTGAATTATTATTATTACCATTTTTATCTTGGCTATCATAATTGTCGGTGTTCATCGGAATTTGTCTGCTCATTTGGGGGAATGGATTCTTGTTATTGTAATTTCCATTCACGTCCCCACTATTTTTGTCATATTCGTTCGCGTTATCATTATTATAGTTGAATTGAGATTCGTCCATCGATATCGCTTTTTGCATTTGTTGTGGATGCTGATTTTGTAACGAAAACTCATTAATCGCATTAGATATCAAAGTATTGGATTCCATCATCATATTGGCATTGATGATGTTCTTATCAACATTATTATCATTATCATTATTATTATTCATATTATTAGTCGTCGTGTTGTTAATAATAGTAGTATTAACGATGTTATTGACATTATCGACAACCGGTCGAGTGCAATCCACCATCTCCATCATCAACATCGTCGGATTCATATCATTATACGTAATGACGTTATCACAAGAATCACCAGCAACAGGAATATCATCGTATTCATTCAAGACAGATTTTTCGGGAGTCGGCAAGAAATGGTTTATATCAAGTTTTGTTGATGTCGGCATTACACTGTCATTGTCACTGTTATTGATAGTAGCAGTATTTTTAGTGGTATTTGATGTTTCTGTTGTAGTTGCTACCGCCGCCGCTTTCTAAATTAGATGAACAAAGAGTTTTAGTTAATTAGTTTATTAAGTATAGTAACATATTCAATATCATTTTTTGGACGACTTACTGCTTCATATATTTTAATTTCTTGGGCATATCGTTCTTTTGCAGCTTGTTGAGCGTTTTTGTATGGCTACGTGAATTAAGTTAAAAAAATATAAAAGTGACTCTATTATTAACAAGTTCTTGATGAATCGTTTTACCTCTTTTTCCGCATCAGATAATCCGCGCCATATTTCTCCTAGTCGTTTTCTGACTTCAATGGGCTTCATGCCAGGGTTATCTCTTTTTACATCTTCTCTATGATATCATTAAAAAAAAATTTAGATTTGTCATGTTTCTAATATAGTCTTATTCAGTCAACAATAAATATAAATGATTACAATAATAATACCTTTTGACGCGAGAAAATTCTATAAAAGCATTTAATGGCTTTTTCGGAGCATTCGGATCTTTTGTCTTCTTTTGTCGCTTTGCAGCTAATTTTTTGGGTTCTTCTGCTGCTTCTTCGTGAGATATAATCGCTTGTGGTCCTTCGCTATCTGTTGTAGTGGTATTTGTAGCATTTGAGGTAGTGGTGGCGGCGACATTCTTTCTCTTTCTTGAATTTTTGATAGACGTTGTTGATGCAGTTGCTACAGATTCCAAATTTTGCAATTGTTGCTGTGTACCAGGAAGCATCTCACTATTTGCTTTCTGCGGCTGCGTCGCTGAATCCTGAATTTCAACCTGATTCGAAGCTTTTTTGCCTTTTTTCGAAGTTGTCAATGATTTCGTTTGCTTTGAAGACGCAGCAGAAGATTTGGATTTCGTTGTTGTAGTTGCATTCTTTTTTTTTCGCGGTGCCGAAATCTTTTTTACAGTTCCGTCATCGACTTTTTGATTTTTTTGGTCTTTTTGGGTGGTCACGTTTACTGTGGATGGCGGCTGCATAGTCGATGAATTCAGAGAAAAATGTGCCGATGATGACAATGAATCAGAAGAGATATTTGGTGAGGGAATCAAACACGTCGTCGCTGTTGTTGTTGGAACACTACTATTTGGTGGCGTTGGCGAAACACGCGACGACGTGGAAGAAGATGTCGTGGATGCGAGTACAGGCTTGAAGACCATTTTATTTTGTTTCCGGTTTATTATCTTAGTTATTGATGCCTATTTCTTTACGCTAGTGTATCTGTTAGAGTGAAATAAAGAAAGAAGTGGTAATATTATTAGATAAAATAACGATTATTGAAATATAAGAATAATTCAAGTCGTGGCAGTGAATGGCATTTTTATTTAAATATTATTCTTCCTCGGCCACATACATTTATTATTTATTAATCTTTGTCAGCATAATCGTAAATATTTTAAAAGCACTGTAGACGATAACTGATTAATTGATGCGATTATTTCTTTGCATAAGTAAGCGTTGTTGTTTGTTATTTTGATTAGGTCAGATTAACGAGCTTGTAGTTTATGTAATTTGTGTATTTCGATAGATGGATTGGTGGTGTACGCGCGTTATGGTATTTTTTAATGCCGTGATCGATATGAGTAAATAAGGATAGTTAAATTTATTGATTTTTAATGGGGTGAGATGGATGTTTAATACTTATTTTAGTAAATCCGCGCGTCTTGATGAATAGTGTGATTGATTGAGCTCTGCAAAGCACTTTTTTTTTTACTTTGTTTACGATTTTTACATCCATCTTTTACATCCATCATCTTTGTGCAGGAGTTGGATTTAATTTTTTATGGATGGATGTATAGATGCATGGATCTAAAGCTTTCATGATTGTTAGTTAAAGATAAAAAGCAAATTTATTTGACTCTAACAAGATATAAAATATAAGTGTGCTTCGCTTTAACTTAATCCTCATTTTTGGAAAAAATTTATATTGCATCAAGCACGCTATCCTTTGTGTCATTCTACAAAAAAATAATCGATACCTTCATTTCATGTTACCACGAATCTCAAATAAATGTTTGCTGTATATTATTTCCTGCTTCTTTATTTACACTTTCTCAAGATATCCGCAGAATTTTTAAACCAAAATATTATATTCAATATGAATTTCACTCGAAGCGTTATACGCTGTTTTTTGGTATGAATAAAAAACATTTGCTTTATCTATGCTTGCAACATGGTAAAAAAAAGAAGCAGTTTTATTTGCTACTTGTCGTCTCCAGTAAACTGCTATTTCATTGTCTATTGAAATACATCTGAAAAGAACTTGCTCATGTGATTCGTTTGATTATACAGTTTTTTTTGAAATGATTTTTATCATCACGAATATAATATGTTGAGATGGATAGATATTCGATTATGTTTTAGTCACTGTAGGGAATCCCTTTATGGAAAGCATACTGTGATGCATCGATATTTCTTTGGTATATCCAATTTTTGATTTTCATATTTGATATTTTTAAGTGTCGCATAAATTACGGTACTCTACTGATAGTGCTCTTATGATAGACTAATATCACAATCGGCAAAGATCTAATCTTGAGATTAGTTTTTTTTTGCATCTTAGCATTTATTACGGGTTTCTATTTATACCAAAAACTTCATAAATGCATCTCACGCTTTTAATTCATCTTGTTAAATAAACTTTTTTTTAAAAAAAGAAAGCCCATATTCTCTTAAAATTCGAATGAATATCTTCAAGAAAAAATTTATTCAAACGACAGTACTATATGGGAAAGAGTACTCTGAAAAATGAATAAAACAAGATTCACGGTGCAATTTCATCAAAAATTTACGTTACTAAAATACATGCAATACCCTTGAGGTTAAATTGGTAGATCCATTTAGTGTCCAGTGATCCCATGATCGTAGTGTAACGGCGACAATGACTCGGTGACAAAATAATTAATTAAACTAGGAAATGGATACCATTTATGTCCGGAGCTAAAAATTTAATTATAAATAATTATTTTTTTAAATATTAGAATTTTTTGTGTTCAACCAATCAGTCGCATGAAAGCCGGACAGAGTTCGCACGTGATTATGTCGATCAAATAAGTAGTAGAAATAGAATGTCCTTCGCTTCGCTCCGGACAAATTAAACAAAAGGGGATAATTTTATATAAATAGAATGTTAGGGGAAGGAAAAAATAGAAATAACCAATTATTATCTAATTTTATTCGTTTCATACTTCATAAACCTCACGATAAAACATCAATTAAATAAAATGCATGTAACATATTCTATAGCGAATCCTTATTTTTGTAACACAACTCTGGTCGTACAACAGATCATTGTAGATCCTAAACATAATTCCTTAATTCCAAAACCTCCAATTCCCGCTCTCATTTGGTTCTGTCTTTGTGGATTGGCATTCTTCAAGAACCTTTAGATAAAGTAACCCCACTAAAAAAATCAACAATGGATAACAATACAAACCATGAAAGTCCAAACTAGGCGAACTGAAGCGTCAACGCCAGTAGCATCATGGACGCCCAATCACAAACTGGAACCATCATATCGGAAGGATCTACCCAAAATCCGGCTATGAAAATTGCGCAGATTAGGGGTTTTTTTAATTTTACCATGTTGTGTGATCATAACGTTAAACTCATTTCTCGTGAATATTCTAGGATCAAGTACACACACAACCTCTGAAACACGGATGTCTTGCAAACAGTCGATAAGACTATTCATGCGACTGGAGACAGCCATATCTGGATAGCTTGACATAAAAAGTAAAGACGAAAGCTAACAATCACTCATCTTTATATCCTGAATCATCATTGATTTGATTCTATTGACTAATGGAGACTCACCTCAAGCAAGTGAGGTATACATTGAAATACAAATGTCTTATTGTATCCACTATTTGGATTTAACACGATACCTACATGCATATTGTGCCACAATTGATGAATTCATATGGGATTAGGTAATTTACAAAACGATAAGAGGAACTTGCATATCAATATGCATTACGATTTTCACCATAGTACGTATTGCATCTTGATGCTTTCATTGCCGATTTTGGACTTACAAAATTTATGGAGTTCTTTATCTTAGTCCAGAGATGCTAAAATGGAAACCTTACACTAAACTGCTGATATTTATAAGTTTGGGATGGTTATGTGCGAAATTGTTGCACGAACGCCTACGTATTTGGTGAGCGAAATCATGATCCAGATATATCATGGTATATAGAAAGAATAAGTTCCACTTTACTAATAGTTTGCTTATAATTCAGAGCCGTTTGGTTGGACCATTACCAACTATATGCAAACTATTAAGTAAAGGTGGAATTTTCAAGGTTCGCAAACGTCCATTAACTTGCTTATTCTTTTTTATCAGTGTCTTGTATTGACACCAATAAAGGAGTATGACTAAGATACGAATCGTGATGCAAATTTATTATTATTTATTCCAGAAAACAGACCAATCTTTATTTCTGAATATAGATTTCGTAATTGTCCCAAATCACAATCGGTCCAAATTAGAATAGGAATATGACCAGAGTTAGGGTAAGGGTTAGGGTTAGTGCTGAAGGATAGGCTATATTTGGTTTAGATTTTGATTTGGGATATATCCCAATTGTCAATTGGGCAAATTGTGATTTGGGGCACAACATATATATTAAATTTTTTTACCCAAAGGTTTTTTACATAGAAAACCAACCAACCAGAGGCCAATCTCAAAAAGAATACTCATATTGTTCTGTATTTTCTGCAACAACGAATAGAAAAATGCAACAAAAGAACAAAGAGCAGCAAAAAAAACCAGAATAGTTAAGTGCACAAAGAATAAGATATCTTATTAATATCGAAGTAGTCTGTTTATAGCTACATTAATAAAATGTCTTCCTTTTCATACTCATTAATTAATTGAAACTTATATACATGTATTTGATAATACCGATATGTAAAAAAATTCTTGCATTCTTAGTAGGGATGCATACCCTAAATATTAATTTTCTATGTTGCAAAACAAACTTCATTTTTAGTATGAAACTAAACAAATTAGACATTATCCAAAAAAACGTATTAAATTAAATGACAATAAAAGTCTAGGTTACTAATTTATTAGCATTAGAGATCACGTAATCTGCAACAATTTCTGCTTCATTACACTTCTCCAACCAATTGCATACCGCGCGTAAAGTAAATATGCGCATAAACAAGATAATACAAACAATATAGTAATTGTTCTTTTTAAATTTTGTCCTACAGTGTGTGTTATCAACTTTTGGTATGCTACGAAAAATCTTGACAATTAATTGGAGGCCAAGCCGGTAATGTTTCGGACGAAACTATTGTTCAAAATTTTTTTCAGTTTCGCCCTATAAGTCCGAAACTATCCGAAACCTTAATTTGGAAGCACTTTGTAGATCAAATTGGGCGAAACTAGTTTCGCTTGAAACACTACTGGCCAAGCTAAAATTTGCTGCAGCCAGATTTTGAGTTTTGTTTTGGATGTTCTGCTATATCGATTCGGTATTCAATGATATTTTAGGTAAAATTAAAATACATGTATTGCTTGTCCCAAATTAAATTCTATTGGTACCGCGTGGTACAGCGGATTTACTAAAATTGGGTCAAATCTAAATCGGTTTTGGAGTCAAAAGACTACTCCCTCCATTTCAAAAGCGATTTTTGTATTGTACATGTACTTGGGTACTTGTACAATATATGGTCTTTAAAGAATGGTTTACGGTAAATTGCCAAAATGAAAGCTTTAATAAGATCTGCTAACTGCAGAAATGGAACGAATCCAAATACATGTAATATCGATGTTGATATACATGAAAATATATTCCAAATTATGAAAAAACAGTAAAAGACTTTGAAAAAAAATCGATAATAACTTAGTCGCTATAATGAAAATTCTTCAAACAACAATACCTGAACAATACTTTCTTGGGGTTTGTCATAGACTGGGAATTGGAAACATCAAGAACATTGTTTATATCATAAAGCATTCGAAAGTGTTTATCTTGATGCTTCTGCTACCTTACGGGATACACAATATATAGCTTTTGAACATTACTTAAAAGGAACATTTTTAGCAATTTGCTTTTCGCCAACAAAGTTTTCTTTTTGACTTTAAATTAATTACTCGGAGAACAACTAATTGAATAACAAAGAAACCTATGAATTTTGATAAATAAAAAGCAACCAATCATATTCAAAAAAGAGTACGTATTGGAAAAATCAATCTCTTATTTGGAACATACTATAACCAAATTAAAATCGCATTACAATATATAAAGATTCGAAATCAAATTTAGCAAATTAGTTAATCTCGTAACTATATTATCAATAATAGCTTATCTTTTTAATCAAAATTATTATAATACTTTAGTCAATAATATTTCTTTTAATAAAATACTCATTTTTGTGAATAGTAATAAAATAATAGTAACTTTTAAAATAGGAATGTTGAAATTTTAGCTTTTTATTTTATTAATTAAATATAATTTTAAAATTATTATATTATATAATTTACTAGAGAATAATCAATTTTTTAATGAATTTTAATTATAATTATAGTTAAATCTCTTTATAATTACTATTCTTGAAAAAGCAAAACTAGATAATTATAAAGAAATATATTTATAAAGAGATTTATTATTAGATTTATTATTATATTTATATATAAATAAAAAAAATAAATATTGTTAAAGCTCAATTTTTTATTAATAAAATCATTTTTGATGTAATAAGTAAACTTTTTATTAAGTTTTATAATTTAATAAATATAAATAATAATATATTTTATTTATTAACATTTATCTATTTGAAATACATAGCAAATTTGTAAAAGAAATAATTTAAGAAATACTAATCAAATTATTATAAAAAATAATTTAAATATTTAATATTAATAATATTATCTAATATTTATTTAATTATAAATAAAATATATTTGATAATATTGTAATTAATTTTAAAAAATATATTTATTAAAAAAAAATTTATAATAAAAATTTATTTAAATTTATTATTTTAATATATTTTTAAAATTATTTTTAATTTTCTAAATATTTTTTTATTTTTTTTAATATTTTAAATAAATTATTTGATGAGTTATTATTTTTTATATAATTATTTATTTTTAATTATAATTGAATTTATATATAATTAGAACAACTTGATCAAATTAAATTTAAAAAATATATATTAAAATATATAATATTATTTTTAGTTTAATATAAAAATAAAAAATATTAATTAATAAAATTGAAAATATTTATAAAAAGAAAAAATTCATATTTTATTATTTTAATTAATAAATTTTGATATTATTATATTATTTTTGATTGTATCTATATTTTTTATATATAATTATTAATTAATATTATAATTTAATTTATTTAATATATTATTACTATTTTATATAATTTTAAGTTTTATTATAGAAGAATATATAAATAATATATCAAATAGAAAGTTTATAAAATATAACTTCAAGTGAAAGAAAGAATACAAATATTTAAAGATAAATAATCTATATTTAACTAAAATAAGACCAAAAATATTCAAAATAATTATGTTCTTTTTAAAGTAATTTATAAACAAGTATTATATAAGATTTTTTTATTAATTTAATTATATATTATTAACTTTGTAATATAAATAAGAGATTAATTACAAATATTATAAGAAGTATAACTTCATAATATAAATAATAGATTATAAATTAATTAATAATAATAACTTTATAATTAAAACAAGAAGTTATAAGAAATATTCAAGAAATTATTAAAAGAAATATAAGTAAAATTACTTCTCAAAATTCACTTATCTTTTAGAGCTAAAATATATATTATATTTATATAAATTATTTATTACTTAATTATCAGAATCTAAACTAAATTTGATTAATAATATTATATAAAAAGTACTTATATTACTTATTTTAATATTACATATAATTTATAATTAATATTAATTAAATTAGATAATATTAATCAATTAATATATATTTTCTATATTAAGATTATTTAATATAAAATTAATAATTATAATATGAAATAGTATGAATAAAATATGAATAATATAAAATAAAAAAAATATAATTTATAAATTATAAGATAAATATGAGTATTATAACACACTACCTAAAATAATGCATTACTAATAATTTATATAATAAGCTATTAGTAATGTATCATAATTTAAACTGTATTATAATATCTATATTTACATTATATAAATTAATTATTCAATAAATATAAAATATAATAAATTATATAATATGTTAAAATTTATATTATAATAGTATTTATATTAAAATATTATTTTTTAAATCTATTAATAATATCAAAATTATATTTATTAAGTATTATAAGCTATTTATTATATTTTTGAGATAGACAATAACTAAGTGATCAATTATAACAAGAAATTTTTATTTATATAAAAGTTTAAAATCTTAATAATTAAATAATTAAAAATTCAATTTTAAATAAATCAATATTCAGTTTCTTAATCTTGCTTAAGATTTATAAAAGTAATTTAAATAACAAATTTGAAGTTTGATTAAGTTTAATTAAACAAATTATTTTAGTTAGGTAACTCTTTTTGATAAAATAAAGATAAAGAATAAATATTAATGACATTATTATAGTAATAACATAAATATTATAAATTTTTAAAATAATTAAAAAACATAAAAATATTTATATAATAGTAAAATCTCCTAATATTATTTCACTTTTTTATTATTTTATTTTTATATATATTATTTTACTTTTATATAATTAGTTATTTTACTTTATCTATTTAATTCACTTTTTGTATTTTCGAAAAAATGTATAAAAAGAAGTGTTATTTGAGTTTTAACTCAACATGCTATAATTAAAAATAAAAATCTCTCTTAACAAAAATCTTCTTCTAAATATCTTTTGTCTCTTATATTTTTTTATATACTTCAAATCTTGTATATAAGTAATTTTATATTATATCATATTTAATAAATTATTAATAATTTTATATTATATTGTACTAAGAAAATTACTATTATTAACTTTGGATTTTAAATTATATTGTGTGAACAAATTACTATTATTAAATTATTAAACTTTATATTATATTGTACTGAACAAATTGCTATATTAAAATTATTAAAATTGAATTTTAAGTATTTTAATTTTTGTTATTTGAATTTTTAATTATTAATTATTAATAAATATTTCTCATTTGTAAGAAGAACAAAGTAAAAGAGTCTTTGTTATAATATTTTATTTAGAATAATTCATAAAATATAATTTAATAATATAAAACTTATTAATATTACAAAAATTTATTAAGATTATTTAAATAAAATATAAAATGCTTGCCAAAATTTATTCAAAAATATTTTGATAAAGTTAATGAATTATATATTAATTGTTAATTAGAATTTTGACAAAATTCCAGTTTTGATGAGTTTCAAAATTCAACAAAATTTTAGTATCCTATTTATTAATAGTTAATTATAATTTTAATAAAACTTTATTTATTAATAATTTATTATAATTTTAATAGAATTTAGATAGCTACTAAAAAATTTTAGCAAGTATTCTTAAGTCAAATATCTTTATAGTTATTATTTTCAAAAAAGCAAATTTGGAAACTATAGAAAAAATATAATTATAAAGAATTTTTTTATTATATTTATATATAAATGAAAAAGCAAAATAAGATAATTATAAAAAAGTATAATTATAAATAAGTATAATTATAAAAAAATTTAACTATTTAAATTAAATTAAAAATAAAATCTTTAGAAAAGTATCAAATATTAGATAATTTTAAAAAATAAGAAATTATTATTAATTACTAAATTTTATAATATTATAATTCATCTTAATCAAGTGAAAATAAATAGAATAACTTTCTAATAATAAAAATTATCTGATATTTAATATTTCTTTTATTTATATAAAATTACTTAATTAGATAAGTAATTAACTTTAAAAAGTTAATTATTTGTCTAATTTAATATTTATTAATTAAAATAAATACTTATATAATAAATTATTATTTTTATAAATTCAAAAATTTGAACTTAAATAATTCTTTAAGTTTAATAATTTAAATAGTACAATTTTTATAAGTTCAAGTAATTTAATTATAATTAAATCTCTTTATAATTATATTTATTTATAGTTATATTTTGCTATAGTTACTTTATTTTGCTTTCTATTTATATATAAATATAATAAAAAAATCTCTTTATAATTATATCATTTTTATATAAAGATGAGTCTTTAAATTATTTGAAAAAAATATAATCATAATTTAAATTAGTTTTAATTATATTTTTAGTTATATTTTTAAACTATATTATTAGTTTTAAGATTTATTTTTATCTCAATAATCACCAAATTTTGCTTTTTTAAGAGTAATAATTATAGAAAGATTTGATTATAATAACTTTATTATATATAATAGTAATTAAAAGTAATGTAATGCATATTATTATGATATAAATATTTAGTTCTTATTTTATTGGTTAATTTATATCATAAATTTAATTAAATGATATTTATTATATTCTATTGTTAATTTTATATTTATATTTTATTGGATAGTTATTTTTAGATAGTTATTATTTTATTGGATAATTATATATTAGATATTATTGGTTTTTAGATTTATTAATTAATTTACATAATCAAATTTAATTGATATTAATTG
>CAJVPL010001338.1:0-14692 GCA_910591945.1 Ambispora gerdemannii | reverse complement strand
ATGTGTTCAAGAAAGGTTCGAAGTTCGAACTGAACTGAACTCGAACTGAACTTGTTGAACTCGAACCGAACTCGAACTGAACTGAACCAAATTTTGAAACCCTACTTTCAACCAATAGAAATATGGGATCTACCAATTAAGATTTCAATAACGTATACATAAGGATGCTTGCCTAAATCCTTTCAGAAAAATATCGTCATAATTTCGATGGGTTACACACTAATTATTAATTAGAATTTCGATATAATTTCAGTTACGACGAGTTTCAAAATTCGTCAGAATTTCAACGGATTATTACTAATAGTTTATTATAATTTTGACAAAATTTAGACAGTCACTAAGGGATTTCGGCAAGCAACCTTACGTATACAGCGCAATATACTATCTTCGCTCCCGATATCATACTGCGCATTTCAGGTGATCAGTATATTTAAGTATGATTTTTTTTACGTAATTCAGTCACGTGTAAGTTCCAATTTGGAACACAAATCATTTTTGCCAAGAAAAAAATTAATATATTTTTAATAGATTTATTGCACAAAAAGAAATCCTTGCTAATTATGAGAATAATGCATTGTGAATACAAAATTTTAAAGTAGATAAAGTAGATGTAAATTTGAGCTATTTCTCTTTTTAGAAATTAATTGCTTATTTATTTCGTTTGACTTTTGGCGGACTATTGTCTGGTATCTTTATCCATCTCTGCACAGAATGGGCTTTATCATCGTTTAAAACTTGTTCTCTACACATTTCTTCTTTTACACCTTGTCTCTCTGTAAGGAGTTTCTATAACAGACGATGGAATTAAATAAGTGAATCATAATGTGATATATTTAATACATCTAGAAATGAAGTACCTCCAAGAGCGCACCAAACTTTGCAATGTTGAATAATTCCCAACGTTCGGAGTAAGATATTGGAATTTTGCAACTGAATATTTCGTACATTCTATAAGTCTCGACACGGATGAGATCAGTAACATATATTGATAAGAAATATTCTAAAAGGAGTTAGATTAGTTAGTACCATCATTATGTAGATATAATAAAAATACTTACTGTATCCGTGAACCGATATCGATTTAAGTTTCTTTGCTGTAGTAACATCACAGTTACTATTTTTTGTAAAATGGAAATTTAAATCGTCAACTCCATTGCGTGATAGTTTAACAATGTCGTTTAAGTGATGTAGATCGGTAAACTCCGTTGGGCCAAAAGATTGCTCATATATTAATGTTGAAACTTCTTCTTGATACATAACACCATCGTTTTTACTTGCACATCCGGATTGTGACGGCTTTTGTGTGTAATTAATATTATACTTTCTATCGTTCTGTGCTTCGTTTATAATTTCACCGCTATAGACAGAAATAACGTAAAATTGTAAGAGATCATGAAAAAGAGGAAAAATTACATACAACATACTTACAACGAAACTCCGGATATTATTTTTCTGAAAAACATTGAAAATAGATCAAGCATACGGTAAACCGTTTGCGTCGACCATGTCTTTTCGTCACCTTCGATTTGTAGGCCACCGTAGTTAAAATATAGAAGGAAATGCCTACATACTTCTCTAGTCCAATTCGATAGATTATTTGGATTCCTTAGTGGTATTTCTATCTTGGACATTGCGTTTTCAATATTTCCACTAAACAATTCTTTTAAATATTCTTTCAGGTTGTTTGGGAGCTCAACTACAATATTTGTGTTACTTGATATTTCATCGAACAATCCTTCAGCATCCTCCTTAGACAATTCCCTGAACGGCTTACAAAGTGGATAAATATTTCTTTTCCTCATTTCGAGAAATTTTTGTTTTTCGATACTGATTTTTTCGTCATCAGCCTACATAATGGCACGTTCACGGGTTAGCTTAAACTAATGATCCAAGGAAGAAAAATGTGTACTTTTGTAGATTAAGAAGATGCGCTTGCCTTTTTTGTTCTTTTAGACTGTTCCTTTCAAAAAAGAAATATTGTACATCATAGACAATGTTCATGTTAAATGGTATTCCTACCTAAATTCAGATATGAAGAGAAACAGAAATCAAAGTTTGAGATTCATTACACACCTTAATTTCTATCTCTGTGATATTGTATCCTAATTCTGACTTTCGTTTCAATGAATTTGTTAACGTCCCTGCACTCTCAGTAGTCTATAAATGCAAGATAAACTTTAATACATAATTGATAAAAGCATATGGGCAAAAAGCTAATAATAATACCTCTTGTTTGTTTGAAAGATAGTACCGAATATCATTTTTGTCTGTAGCTTTTTTTGAATTAGTACTTTCCTCCAACTTCGCAGATCTGGCTTCAGATAATGACTCCTTGTTCACTTCTTCAGTTAGTTTTGATTGAAAATCCAAGACCTGGTCACTCGCATTTCGCAAGGTCACGATCTTATGTTTATCCTGTAAAGCAAATAAAGCAAATGAAATTAAAGGATTATAATGCCGTAACCACAAAAGGAAGGGTGCTCGGTAGATTTACCGTAAGTCGGGCAAGTTTTAACTGGTAATTTTTTTCCGATTTCTTCATTTTTCTATACAAGAAAAAACTTCAATTAATGCATTTAATACAATGCAACGAACGCATTAGATTTTTTTTTAATATGAAAATTCATGTATAGAACATACCGCGTTGACATTTTCGGAGCAAAAACCTACGAGGAGATAATTGAGACGTTAGTTAATATGAAAGTTTTAATAGTATTAATTTGTGGTTGCTTAACAGCACAAACTTGCTTGTTGCCACTATATAAGTTAGAATAATCAAGAGAATTGACACTCAGGATTTCATTCGACACAACAAGGTGTGGAAGAGTACCCCATAATTATACTCTAAGGCAACAAGTTGGAAGTAACACAGCCAACTGGAAGCAGAAAACGTGGCATCCGTACAATGTTAGGCATATTGCCATAATAGCAACTCCAGGATTTCATTCGACACGACATTAAGAGTGGAAGAGTACCCCATAAATTGTACACAAGTATTATACTTCTAAAAAATAAAAAGAAAAGGCTTACCTTCGATTTCGTGATGTATGTCAATCGAATAAGAAATATTACTGGCTATTTAAAATCATTTACGCGTGACTAATTGTTACTGCGCTGATGAGACAATTAGGATTTTCTCAAAATGCGTAATACTGTACATTCTTTTTTCGTGTAGATAGCGAAATACTGTTTGGAATGATGACGCAAAATTATGTTTGATTTTTGCTTTACTTGCACAAGGCGGATAAAAGATTCACTAACCGGGGAGAGGGTCACCTTTTTTTATAATCCGCAGTGGGTCTGAAAATTTCATTAATACAACAAATCACAAAAAACGAGAATATTAATTAGGGATTACGCGTCTTTGCTAAAGCTAACGGGGTAATAAAATTTTCCGTTTATTCCGTGGCAATCGAGTCGATCTGTTAACAATCCCTCAATTTCCATTTTCGTTCCATTCTAAGTTCTAACATCATGATATACTGTATAATGTTTTTATACTAACGACTGCGGACTTTTTTTTTCGTGCAATAAAAGTAAATCTTGCCTATCAACCGTACATCGATTTCAAATGACCGGTCTAAGCAACAATTGCGAACTTGAATTTATTACTTGAAGTGTTGCAGGTAAGACAATATTCCAACTTATCTTGAGATATCAACTTCACTAATTCAGGATCATAAGGGAACTGATTCCCATTTTCGCAGTACCATGAGCCATGTAATCCACAATTCCCATGTTTTCCATCACAAATAGGACATGGTGAGCTCCACGGCTGAAGTGAAGCAAAATTATAATTATCGATCCCTCTAAAACTATTTCGGAATTTCAAGTATGGGAAGTGCTCTAAGACTGACTGGATAATTGATTCTGGATCGGGTCTGGCTTCGAAGGTGATAGGCTTGAAATCAGAGGCTTGAGGTAGTCCCAGCCGAAGGCGCTCAGGGCAAGGGACCGGTTCTGCTGACATATCTATCACAGCTTCCGATAATTGCCATGGCTCATTTCCAGTTTGTTTTTTATATCTTTTGTATAATTTGGAACGAATCTTATCCGTCAAAACACTTGGTAACCCACTTAATTTGGCATGCCAGTCTAGATATTCGGGGGTTAGTATTTTATCAGACTCAGTCATTTTCCTTTTTATATGTCTGCAAACAATTTAAATCCCTTTTTCTCATATAGACCTATTCATTCGAAAAAAAAAGATTAAAATTCCCAGACTATTGTAAAGCAATGAGACTATACAACTATCTCAATTTCACGCTGTTCACATTTAATAAAGTAAGATCCTGCTTTATACCTACCTTCTATTTCTTCACCATCATGGCCTAATTTGCATAATGGGCAGATATAGTCCCCGCATGTTGTCTCATCAGTAATCCCATAATAGTCGAAATTTTCAATACTACATTCTCTATATAGATTAGGATATTGATCCAAAATCTTGTTGCGAAAATAGGAATGATCGGGCTTAGATTGAGGTGCAGATAATACATTTGCCGATGTATTAACCTCAGTTGATTTCAAAGCCGGTGGAGCATTTATAATTCTTTCTCTGGTTTCAGGATTTTTTGTTACATGATTTTGACCGGGGCCCCCGGCTGAAATCCTAACCATATTGGTTAGTACTTCTTCCACATCAGTGTTATCGTTATCATTATGCTCGGATAAATTATCCCGCCTTTCTGAGGCCTCTATGATATCTTGAACTTTATCATTAGTCAACTCAGAAATAGAGTTCGCACTATATGTAGTAATATACTTAATATTCTCTACGCCTACCTTTTCAAATATTTTATATATCTTTACAGCTTTCTGAGTTTTCCTTTGTAAGTTTTTACGGGAGATTTCTGGGAGACGTAATCCTGTATCTTCAGATCGTTGCTTTCGCAACATGGATAGGTGTTCCAACATTTTATCATAGATTATTCCCTTTGCCTTTTTTTCGCCTATTTTGCCTTTTCCATCTTGTACAATCACAGTAACCTGGGTTAAAAATTCCTTTCCATAATAATACCAGCGCAAAATCTCTTCCTGATTAGCACGAATTGCGCCATATTCGGCATCATCCGCTTTATTGAATAATTGTGCTAGAGAAAGCAATGAATCTGTAGATGAATTTTGGTTAAGGCTCTCAATTGAAATCACATCGCAAGGAATGGTTTTGTCGCTCGATTGGGCATCATCCTTAATACCGTCAGCTATCAATTGTACGATGTTTTCTGCACCTTTCTTCCTATGGCTATTTTGGCCGGGGGCCCCGGCTGAAATTTTAGTCACGGGATTCGATACCTCCGGTATCTTTTCAGAAGTGGAGCACCCGGTGTCAGATTCTTGATCTTGGTTAAGAGATGCTTGCTCTGCTTTGCTAAGTTTCTTTTCCTTATTGCGTTGCTTTATTTCACTACTAACGATTTTCTTATGAGCCTCAAGCAAGAAACTATCCATCTCTTTCTCCTCTAACGGTTTTTCATGATGGACCACACCCGAATTGGCCGAAGGCGCTAAAGCAAAGTTAGATGAGTTTTGGTTAGGGGTATTATCATTAAAGGTATTATCATTAGGGGTATTATCATTTAGTGTTTGCTTCTGTTCCACTTTCGTGAGTCTATCTCTAAACTCAGATTCCAACTCCTCAATTCTAGCCTTGAGTTTGGTATTCTCAGCAACACGCCTCGTTCTCTCTTCCTCAGTCGATCTTAGAGCCTCGGCAATCCTACGTTTAAGTTCAGCTCTCTCAGCATCAAAGTTAGCGAACTTCATTCTAAGATCAGAATTTTCCTTTTTAAGTTCAGAAATCTTAGCATTCTCCTCCTTAAGCACAGCAATCTCAGTCTCATAATCAGCTATGATCTTAACATTCTCAGCCTCAAGCTCGGTGATACGCTGTCTCAATAATTCAAGCTCAGATGACATGATCGATAATATTCTTATAGAAGATATGAAATATTCAAAAGTCCGTTAGTATATATACATGCTATTTGCGTGTCGGAGAACTCACTTCCCGTCAATGAAAATTGCCAAGAAATTTTTTTTATTATTACATGCGAAAAAATAAATACAAATGTTCGGGACGTAGCCCGTGATACATGACGTCTATGTAATATACATCCTATTTTTTCGAACGATATTCCTCTATTCTAGCCTTTTTCTTTGAGGGAGGATCGTCTTCCGCACATGCCCTATCCTTTAATAATCCTACCACTACGCCCAACACCTTTTTAACGCCATTACGTAACGTTTGATATTCCACGGACTCTTAACCAAAGCATCTTCGGAAAATTCAATGCTAAATGGTAACTTACTGCCTTGTGAAATTTTCCCCGGAGTATAGAGCAGGAAGTGCCAGTCCCGAGCTGTAGTAACAACGCCATATAGATAATCGAAATCATCGTCGTCTTCCCGCTTCCGTTTTCTCAAATTCGTTTGGCATGAGCTCTCTAGTTGTTTGATATTCTGAGCCAAACCCTCGATTAGATTTCGCTCTGGTTTGTCTTCAGTGACACAAATAAGATTCTCGGCTTTCTGAAACACAAGTATAGTATTAGTATATCTTCGAAAAAATGTCAGGAAACGGACAGGTCCTGGAAAAAAATTAACATAATACCTTGATTGCGAAGTCGACCCGTCCTGTGCTATCATCACCTATTACTTCGTATTCAGGCCTCATGCTGAGCTCTTCCCCTGTAGAATCTCTTGTAATATTGATTGCGGTATGAAGAATTGCCACGACGTACTCATTGCGCATAGCTTCCAAGCTATCCACAACCAAAGACCCGTAATTTTTTAACCTGACTAAAATTTCCACCATGCAATGCTCGAAGTGCTTGTCAGACTCTTGAATTTCGTGGGTTTGTAGAGTAAATAGTGGGATGGTGTCCGTACCATTTGAGTCAATGCCATACTATTATAGCAATCATGGCAAATAATCCCAAAACACATGCTCAATTATATGGACTGTTTTTATATAGGAAGAAGGATATAATAGCTATTCAGGAAAAACTCGGTATTGGTGGGAATGCAAATCAGTTGGCAGTGCCTCCAGATTCCGAGCTCATGGGGAAAACACTTGCTGATTCGTTCGAATTGTTGTTAGAATTGGTAGGGGATTTAATATCGATACAAGAGTATCTCAACATTAATGGTAATCCTGTTCTAGAAGTGGAATATCGAAGCAATGAAGCTTCTACAGATATTTCATTATGTATTTGGAAGATGATATAATAGCAATTCAAGAAGAGCTTGGTATTGTTGGTTATTCTAACCAAGAAAGGGCAGAAGAGGCCGATAAAAATGCAAGAGTATATCTCCAAAAGTTTGAGGAGTTTCACGGTCCCTTAGAAGATGTCCCAAGTGTGCTAATACAGAAATTCATCGATAGGGGAGTAAAAATGTTTTATTCTACCGGAGAAGGGCTTCCATTATTTCCGAAGGTCTCTCCTCAACAATTGCACGAAATATTCGTCAAAAATCCATCTAGCACCGGACAGTGCCCATGTCTAAAACAGGTAAGCTAATCTATATTTTTTTGTCGCACAGGAGTGGCCCAGCAAATTCTTCCGAGCTGGTGATCACTGCTCCGGTTGATGAGCAGTATTTCGGACACAAATTTGAATATATGCTAGTTAGAGGTAAACACAATCATGACAAGTAATACTAATATTAGTTCTGATCAAGTCGATGATGAGCTACATGAAGAGCTTTTATATGAAGTGCTTTTGTATAAGAAGAAAGATATAATAGCTATTCAGAAAAAGCTCGGTATGCTTCCAGACCGGAGGAAGGGACCTATTGAGAATATATATCAAACAGCATTAAATCAAAGCAAAAAAGGAAAAACACTTGATTTAGTGGGGGAATTAATAGATATACGGGGAGATCTCGGTGTGGCCGACCACCCCATTCTTACTACATTATATGGAAATATGCAAGAATTTGATGACGTAACATTTGGGAAAATGTCACTTGGGACATTATATCATTTGCTTTTATATTTGGAAGAGGATATAAGCACGATTCAAGATCATCTTGGTATTGACAGTCATTCTGATCAGGAAATAAGTGGATTAGAAGAAGCCAATAAAAATGCAAGAGCGTATCTTCAGCGAAGCATTTACGGGTAAACTTCTGACGGTTTCTTACCTTTAGCGGGTATTAACACGCCTGGACATTTGGACAGGAACGAATAATATTACAAATCGATAGTTCAAGAAACTCTGGCTCGGCCCACTTTAAACCACCAACTATTTAACTTTTTTTGGTCGTGCCTTCCTTCGTTGCTTATGAGGGATAGCCTCGTTTTCTCTTATCACAATTGTCTTGACCGAATCAGATTCTTCGGAAGACTCAGACGAATAGGAGAAACCTTTACCTTTTTTTACCAATCAATGAGGGTACTATTTCATGTATTATGTCGACCAGAGTTTCCCTATCTACACATTCATCCAGAACTTCTAATTCGGTCTCTAAGGACTTTACATCTCTCTCTAATCTTTTTACCCTCTTTTCTAAAGTGTTATGTTGGAAATGATAATCTTCCAATTGTTTCTTTAGTGCTCTATTTTCACTGGAAAGTGCACTATATACTTCTGCATTTTGCTCGTTTAGTCCAAATGCCTGGGCTAATATCTTCGTATATCTGATAACTTCCTGCTCTTTGGATGCATCAGATGAATGCTTTTGATCGGTTAATTCCATTCTGATCATTTTCGTGATATTTTATATATGCTAGATCTTAGGCGAACGAAAAAATAAAATTACGCATATTGGTGATAGATCTAGCAAAATTTAGTAGCTATACATATTAATAATATCAGATATTTCATCATTTTCCATAGACTCCGATTCCGGCTCTGAGTTGTGCTCATCTTCAGGGCTGGACTCCTCCGATCCTGTATCGCCTATAGCGTAATTATCGCCTGCATCAAGACGGTCTGATTCTTGTCTCATTGCAATTCTTGAAAGCAGTTTAAGATGCTGGGGAGTTGGGTTCTTACCACCATGTATTCTGGAAGCGTGTTTACTTCCATAATCTCTTAAATTTTTAGGTATCGTTCTATAAGGCTCTTGTTTTAAGAATTCATTAAATGGCCAAGCATTACGTGTTTCACTTTCGGTATAGACAGGATCACGCAACTTTCCTGCCTTAATTGCATCTCGAATCCAGGTGAGTAATTCCCTTGCGCGTTCTGGATTCTTCTCTATGGAGAGGAAGGGACGAGGAGGAGGATTTTTCTTCTTTTCTCCTTTACTCTTTAAATAGCCTGTGCAGTACCAAGAATAGCCTTCTTTATACCACGCTGGAATGTTCGAAGGGTCCGGTTCATAATAATTAATCTGAAGAGATCTTACTTCCGCAGGTCTCATACTCAACATCACAATCACATCTGCGAGATCCTCCCTAGTAGGGGTTTTAGAAACATCCATATTCTGGATTCTCTTTTGCACGTTTGCTAAGGAGAAATGTTTGGGAATTCTGTCCGGATTAGCCATTCGTTTCTTCTGAATTTTATTAGAATCTTGAATAAGTTCCTTATCTTTGGCAAATACTTCAATAATTGCGGTTTCTACACCACCTTCTGCTAACTTTGCACGGAATGTTGACTGACGCGAAGCACCGGCAACGATTTCATTTTCATCTTTATTTTTTGGACCCAATGCCCAATGATTAGCGATAATGTCTACAAAATCACCATCCTTAGCGCAGTATTTTGCCCTTTCCTCTATGGTGAGCTTCCCCTTTCTTTTATCTGGCAGGAGAACCTCTATTTTCTCTTTACTAAATGAGCGTCTATTATCAGTGCCTCTGGTAAGGGCAACTTTAACGCACCTGCGAGCCATCCAATCAGGAAGTAAAGCATCCAGTTCGGGAGCATGTTCGCTTAATTGTTCTAGGGTGGAGTCGGCCGCCAAATTATGCTTTTCTAGGAACTGCTCTAAGACCAATACAAAGTTATTAGCTTTAGGTTTTCGGGTCTTTGAGGTAGCCGTTTTGGTAGCCATGTCAATATTAACTGTTATCTAGTTATATTATCTGAGAAAAAATTCAATTCGAAAAAATCTCTCACAGTTATACTTTTTCGAAAAGGGAAAATAACAGAGATGGCTCTTGACTAGGAGCAAAAAAAATGATATAGCTTATGCTCTGCCATTAAGGCGCTTCGCAGACCGACATAACACATTTTTGAATATCTATAATAAAAAATGAAGATAAGTTTAACGTATATTAATCTTAAAAACTTTTCCAGAAAGAAGTACTATGCCCTTTGGTCCCTTTAGTGAATACATATCTGATTCGGAGGACTCTATAGATTCTAATTACCCATCTTGGCCTTGCCTATATAAGAAAAAAGATAGATCTATCTGCGGAGAAAGATACTTTCGCAAAGACGGGTGTGTCAAACACTATAGGTCTCCGCCAGAAAAAATGTGCGCATCCTGCTGTAATAGGCTGACCTTTTCTACAATACATGCCAAACCCATTTATAAGAAAAATTGGCTAGAGAGTCGCAAAAAGAGTGAGTAAGATTGGCCGAAGGCGCTAAAGCAAAGGAATTTTGAATATCTATAATAAAAGTAAAAGCGAAGTTTTAAGATTATTAATATCAAAATTACCTCGTATGGGTCGTTTTATCTGCCAATATATCAAGAGAGATGGTTCGATCTGTGGGAAAGGATGCATGAGTGAATTAGGATGCGCCAGACATTATAATGCCCTTCTTAGTACAATATGTCCTGTCTGTAAAAAGGGAACCTATTCCGATACTGGAATCTGTAGCAATCATAGCGGAATTTATGACCGTGCTTGGCGTGAAAGTAAAAAAACTAAAACAGAATCTAATATGGTTAAGACTTAGCTGAATAAATATCTGGGCTGAAATATTATTTGTCCTGCCCTATAGAATCAAAGAGTTCCTGAATATCGTTATCTGGTTTTGGCCTATATGGTGGAAGTTCTGGTGCGCCTTTATCTCCAAAACCAGTACTGTTATATGGCTGGCGATTAATTCGGTATGAGTATTGCCTAACTTGTTGTCCTTTAGGCCCTATTCTTTTTTTATCACTTTTAATAGTATAGCCACACCAATTACCAGCAATTGCATTGATTGCCTTTATAGCCGAATTAAGATCTGGTGTTGTCTTAGCATGAGACTTAAAGCCAAAGAGTGATAAAGACTAATTTCGAATTTCTATAAATCTTTCACAGGATTGCACGAATGCTTCTGATACAATATTACCAGGAAGGATACGTTTATCATCAATGCCGGTAAAGCCTAATATTTGAAAGAGTTCTCTTATAGCCTTCCAATGATTTGCTGAATAAGATTTACGCGAGTCTTCTGCCACTGATTTTTCCAGATTCTCTTTGGCTTTATGGCAGGCCATTTCCCATTGTACATTTTCCTCAGTTTTCAATCCCTTCATTGCATTCTCCTCATCATGACCTTGCCTTCGGAAATAAGACAATCGTAAGAAATGCTTCCGAGCTTCAGGCGAACTAAAATTTTCAACGAATTTTCTATTGCAAATATTATCCCAATCCTCAATACTCATGTCTTTGCAATAAAGATTCCGCATATAAAAACGTTTAAGTGCCATAGTATCTGCGATAGAGCGCTCTTGGTCGAATTTAAGGACTTCAGCTTCTTCAAGGCTAAGATTTCGAGAAGTAGCAACTGCATTAAAATCCGTTTCTTTAATAACTAATGTTTCAACTCTAACCTCATTACGGATTCTTTTACGATTCCCTATAACTCCTCGGCTTTCATCCATTTTTATTAGTTGGAGAGAAGCGCCGGTACTGGCTATAAGACTACAAAGCTTCTCAATAAAGAATCTCGCAGAAAGGCGTTTCTGATGCTCAACTTCAATAAATGTTATTACAGCCGGAGATTCATCAATTTTATAAGAAATGGTATTGTTATCCCATTCACGATGACCTTTTATTGCTGTAGGTAAGTTATTAGGCCGAGCACTTTCAAGTTCTGCCCTAATATTTTCACGACCTGGTGGGCGAAAAAGTTCGTTAGAATTTTTCTGATAGAATATAGAAACAATACGGCGAGGACAATCACGAATTCGATAAAGCATTTGTGCAAGAGCTTCGACATGAACTGGAGTGGCGATGTTTGTAATAGCTATAACTATATCGAAGTGACCTGTAACCTCGAATGATATTCCTGCCTCCACTGTATTTGTATAAGCTATACAGTCAAGCTCACTCCAAGCGACATTAATATCAGAAAAGTCTTTTTGACGTTGTTTTCCATCCATATCTCCATAATAAGCACGGGCTCTAACAGGCGAATTATCAGGTTTAGATAACTTAGATGCTTTTTCCACTAACGCTCTAGCCATCACCGCTCCGGTAGATACAAATGCCACACGTTTGCCCTGCTTCAAAAGGTCATATCCTATTCGCATGGCTTCTGCTCCACTATTTGAATCATAAATAAATTCAACCGTCTCACCTATATGAGGCTGGTATCTATTATCAATTATACGAATATCTTCACCACGATATATCTTAAGGAATGCTAATGTTGATTTATTTGCAAAGGCATCCATAGCCAAAACATGTCTCGCAGATATTAAGATATCACGCATTGCATTCTCAGACTCTCGTGCATTTGTACCGCTAGACATTTGGCGCATGATAGCATTGGCTTCGTCGAGAATGGCCACAAACGGACGAGCTGTGAATTCGATACGAAAAAGACTTTCAACTTGTACTATAATAATACCCCACTCATTTATAGATAAGTCTCCTAACTTATTTTGGTAGTTGCAAATTCGGAAGCCGGACGCTTCTAACTCATCAAGTTTTGCTTTTGATTCATTACTAAGAGATTTTCGGTAAGAGATCCAGACATAACATGGCATAGAAGAGATATCATGCACCTTACTCTTCAGTGCCATAATGATTTCTCTTAATGTAGTGGTTTTCCATGTTGCCGGAGATGAACGAATTAGTGTGGTAGTTTTTTCAGAACTCAAGAAATCAGGATATGATTCAGGAGCGTCTTTTAGCCTTTTAACATTAATAACTTTCCCTGGCAACTCTACAAGAGAGCGTGGTTTTGCTACGGCATTGGCCACTCTATCAACAATTTTTTGTATAGATCTATCTTTCGGCTTGATTATACCCCGCAGGGTTGATGCTTCCCCAAATGTCAATCCTTTATGATCTGGTTTATATTGCTTTTGCCGATAACATCTGAGTATAAAGCGCCCGTCACTTCGAAGAAAACCATATAACTGATCTTTTTCGTGTCTGATATCGCAAATAGGACATACTTCATATGACTTCGCTTGGAAGTTGATAAATCCCTTCTTAATGCTACCAACCTCAAGCCATTTATATTTTGCTGTAACGAAACCAGCTCCTTTGCTCAAAGCAGTTTCGTCTTCGATAGGTTGGAATTCATCCTTTTCCGGCTTTTCAGGAGAAAAGGTCCGTGGCCAGATTTCAGAAGCATCCCATTTAGGTTGAACTAAATAATTTTCTAGCTTGCGATATCCTTGTTCAACTGAAGAAATTGCAGGTCTTTTAACTCTATCTTCCTTTGCCGATCCAAGGAGCCGAAGACTAAAACGTGATTTGTAAAGTCCTATGTCAATAAATTCTGAGTATGGTTTTCCAACCCTATTGGCAACTTTTTCTACAAAACCTTTAAGGTCTCTGTAATCAATAAAACGAGTATGAGGATATACGATATGCCAACTGCATTTATCGGCATTAGACGAACTGGTTAAAGTAAAAGCATTTAAAGGTACAAGATGTTTTAAATTAGAGTATATAATATCGGCACAGGCGATTAAGATTCTGGATAATAAATCTTCGCGAGTAATTTTATATTTATCTAAGAAAGGGAGTTTAGGATTCATGGAATCGGGATTTTGCCTCGCATCAATATCCAGAACCAGACGAAGAGGTAAATTCCCATCAATGCACTCATGGGTATCGGGTAATCCATAAACTTCGGATGGATGATCAATTACTGTAAAACCCTTTCCTGACACTCGGACTATATATTTTGAATAAATCTCTTCAGGATGATAGGCTCCTAGAAGAGAAATATCATTTTTATTATTGGACAAATATTGAAAATACACATGATCATTGTAACCAGGCTCAAAATCGAGGTCCGCTAAACCAGAGAAGAGCCTGGTTGCATCATTTATTGTTTTAGGGCTCGGCCCGGGCTTTTTTTGCGCAAGCATAACAGTATATTCAAGAAACTAGTATAAAATAACAGAGAAACTAGCAAAGTTCAAAATAAAAATTTTATATAATTTTGAGCGAATATGCTTGCTAGTAAAATACTGGGTTAGTGATAGTATCCAGCACCAAGCCAAAAGAAAGTAAACGATGTGGTAGTACCCCAAAGTAATCGATGTGGTAGTACCCCAAAGTAATTGATGTGATAGTATCTCAAAGTGATCGATGTGGTAGTACCCCAAAGTAATCGATGTGGTAGTACTCCAAAGTGGTCGATGTGGTAGTATCCTAAAGTATCCCAGAGTAATAACTATACGAGAAAGGGTTCTAGAAAGATAGGAGCGAAAAATAAGATATAAAATTGGTAGTACCCCAAGTTAGAGAATAATATATAGTGTCATGATATGACATTTAACGAATAATCTTATTGGATAAGATTTATATTCATTATTATTGGATTATAATTAT
>CAJVPL010001337.1:0-14698 GCA_910591945.1 Ambispora gerdemannii | reverse complement strand
TAATTAGGTTAGTTAAAAGATCAATTGATTTGTAATAATTGTTGAAGTTGGTGATACGAGTAACAGACGTCCGATTGCTAATGTCAATAAGGTAAGAGTAGACAATTATTGATCTAATTGACAGGTAAAGCGTGGGGTATCTATGAAAAAATGTACCTGAGTCGTCCCTATTGGCCTGCTTTGCAATAAAAAGTTCTGGCAATTTCTCGTCCTTTCCCGTCCAAGTTTATAAATAAATTTCGATCTGTGATTTTATATATAAAAAGGCGGAGAAAAAATATTCGCGACACCTTTTACCCTCTTCGTGATAAAAATTAGATGCGATAGCATCCTCACTCTGTGAGACGAATTAAGGGAATAAAACATTTAACAAATTTAATAAAGATTCATACACTCGAAACAATATCTAATTTCTAACGATTAAGGTTTGTTTATTTGTTTATTTGTTTATATGCTATGACATTTTCCCCACATTCGTGTATATATGCTAATAGACCAATTTCCATCACTTGCTGTTTCAGGAATCGCTCCGTTTTTGGACTTCGCCGGACTAATGGTGTTCATTGAGAAAATCTCCATCTACTTGCTTATCGGTGCCACGTTTTATTTTTCACGTACCGCTAAGGAAGATATCGACGCCAAGCGTAATTCCGAACCTAACACCCGTGATACCATGTTTAATGAAATTCTTGTCACACTTGACGAAAAATTTACAGCAGAGCTCCAAAGAATCTTACTACTTCTACTGCAAGACTTGATGAGATCGAACAAGTTCTTCAACAATTTTTGGTAGAGTCGCAACCGAATCCGAATCAATGTTTCTATCGTAACTCTCCAAAGTGAAATAAATCAACGTTATGCGATGGTTCTAAGAACTGAAGAGATTGAATTTGATCAAGCTTCGAATCATTCCCTGCGGGACAATTAACGTTCACGGGTATCAGCTTAACCGTCTGGAGTCGATTTAAGCAGTCTTTTGATCAGATCAAGATCGAAAATAATTATACTTTAGAGATGTGTCTTTCTGTAGTTATGGGCATTCGATTATTGGGGGAGAATATTAAGACGACAGTACAAGGGTTTTACGAAAGAAATATTAAAAGAAGGATGATTATATTAGATCAAATTGGTTTATGGATCGACAGTTACACGTAATAGTGAGTAGCGGGAAAGGAACTGCCATTCTCGCTTTGCGAGGGGTCTAGGGGCCGGCAGGCATTTATGCTTTATTCCTCCCTTGAAACATCCTGCTTCTCTATCATTTTACTTAGCTTTCCTAATATATTTCTGCGCTTTACAATGTATGTGTAAAAAGTAAATAATTCGAAGTCAGTGTAAATTTGGTTTATTTTTCTGATGTGCACTCAAACACAATAGTTATATATAATATTTCTTATGTAAATATTAGAAACGTCCAAACCAAAATGGACAGCTTCTATTAACATCGTGTGTCTTACTTACTAACTGTCGAAACTTTGGAGTGCAAAGGGTTTCTCGTTTGAATGTTGCTTTTTTCGTCAATGATCCCGGATTACAAAGCTTGGTATAAAAATTTTCATAAGATTTGCGAAAAATATCTTGTACTCTTAAAGATAATTCTATATCATCTACAAAAGATGACATATCCTTTAAAGATGCTGGAACCAACATCTGACCAATATGAATCATAATATAAATTCCTTGGACAAGGTCCATGGTATAATAGTCAACTTTATAATCTATAAATGATCAAAAAGTGATTAAAGAATAACATAAGAAAAAGAGTAAATAATATATTAATTTCCTTACCAACACACTGGAAGCCCAGCACTTTATATCAGCACCTTTATCAACAGATGAGTCTAGGATATCTTTCATAAACACGCCCAGGCGAATAAGATCGTTGCAATTTTTATATACATCCCCTCTTTTTGATGGAGGGCTAACTTCGCCCACAAATAAGGTGGCACTAGTTTGTAATTGACAAATTATGGAAGTTGTGAAATCTGGTTGTTTAGCGCGACCTTCGGCTTTTCTTGTCTTGCTTTCGTTTAAAGCTGTATTGGGCCATTGTACTACGTGTTTATCGGGATCATCAAAGAGTCCTTTCATAATGCGATCAAGGAAATTGGTATAGTGTGTGATTTCGCTGTGCTCATTCCTAATTTTTGAAGAGGGTAGCACTCTCAAGCAGTCCAGAATAATAAAACCTAAATTCTCTCTTAAAGATTGCTCACTTGAAAGTTTTCCGCATAACCAGATAATAGCATCATCACGCGATCCACCCATTGCCATTTTAACTGCTTTTCGGAATGTTGTTTCGGAATTCGAATCTAATACTATTTGTTGCTCTGATTTAAATTTTTGATGAATTTCATCAAGCAAGGACAATCCGAAGTGATCAATCATTGTATTGGAGTAGGAATTCGAGGCAAGTAATAAAATTGACGATAACGATAATATTTCCTGTACATTTGATTCCACAAATAAGCCCTTGTCCCTTGCAATATTTAGCGACTGATTCTGATAATTTCTAAAAAGTAGAGACACATTAGTCTCTCCCACGTGTAAATCATCAACTGGATCTCCATTTTTGAAAGAAAATCCACATGGAATGTCATCAATTATGATATCTTTCTCCTCCTCCTCCTCCTCAACGAATGGATTTTCCTCTTCCAATGGATGTATCATTGGACTACCTGGGGAGGGAGTGGTATATCCATCCAACTGGTGATACTGCTTTCTTCTTTTTCTGACATCCTGTCCGTCACGAGCAAAGTCACCCAATAATGCCGATGCTTCATTATGTTCCACTACCGTCTCTTTCAAGACATCAAGAGACCTCTTATTCTACATAAACATAATATTTGTATAGTGATAACATTAAATCTAGAAGTATAAAGTCAAACCCTTTACCATGATCAAGCATTTATCCGACTATTGCATGGGAAACAGAAAGAATTTAAATTAAGCTTAGCCTTAGGATGTGCGGGTAAAGGCTAAAAAGAAACAATTTTCATTACCTGTATTTTACGAACTTCTGCAGAAACCTTGATCTCTTGCAAGTTTATTTTCCTCTCCAAATCCATTTTAATCCAAAAATCATCAATATAACCACCAGCTTTTACACCTTCCTACAAAAATTAACAGTAATAAAAACAAGGTTAGCTCATGATAGTTAACTAAGTTTTGCAAGTTCATGGAAAGATTTCAGCGGAACGTATTCCATTGCCACTCGGATACGTATTCCAGTGGGTAGCTTCAATCTCAGTTGAGACAGGGCGGAACGTATTCCATACACGGGCGGAACGTATTCCCTCGTGATTCCTGCCACAACCGCCACGTAAAAAAATGTAACAATATCACGGACAGAATAATGAAAACCAAATGCTTCGTCTCAGGTTCGACCCAAGGACATTAAGCGTGTAAAGCTTGTGATAATCACTACACTATCGAAGCCATTCATCCTAAACCCTCACTCTAATCCTACATAACTAAACCAGCACTAGCCCTCTAACGCAAAAAAGTAACACACTTTAAATTGCTTAAACATTCTGTTAGCTTCCTTCTTTTCTTCTTCTGATCCTTGCTTCATAAACCATTCTAGCTGTCGCGTGATTGCTACCGTGATCGTTGCCTTGTTAATGGGATGTTTGGACGCACACCATTCCTCGTGATATTCTAGTGCATCCCATTCTTCACATGGCGTGGTAATAAAGTATGAAAACCCCGGTTTGTCAGCAATATCGATTTCCTTTGGCATTTGTGTAATGTGCAAAACGAAAATATTTGTTCCGCGGTCGATATTTCAGTCTGGGATATTTCAAAATTTGTGGATAGCATTGCGACCAATCATATGCTAACACATAGCCGTCGAAATTGATCGACGCGTCGCATTACGCGAAAACCAGCAAAGCATCTGAAGTATGCTGTACATACTCCTTACGTAGTTAGTTTTATACCTTCTTATTCAAGTAGACATAGATTTAGACAGACTTTGCAAACTTTATTGTAATTATTTGTTAACACATGTATAAAAAGACAGCCCGAAGGGCGTCACTATGTGGCATGGGCTTCGCCCTACGTATAAACAAGATCTGATATTTATATTTTCCATTCAAAGATATTGAACGTGCAAAGAGGGGTTTATCCGCACGGTATAAAAAATGACGCTTCTACATTTAAGAATTCATCATGATTTTCCAATGTAAATATATCAGGCCCTTAGGGCGCTTCTTTGAGGCATAATCATTATTGGCAAAAGTGACCGGCGTTACGAAACGCTTGTGTGATTTTTAAACTCGATAATTTAAATAAATCTGTACCTTATATAAAGGTTGTTAACAAAACATGTCATCAGAGCTTGAACCTCAATCTGCTCAATCAAAAATCGATTCGTTGCAAGAATTAAATTCGAAGCTCTTGGCTGAGATTTCTGAGCTTTTAAAGGAGAATGCTGAGGTCAAGGCCGAGAATACAAAATTGAAACAAGCTATAGAAGCAAATGCTGAGCTCAAGACCAGATTCGAGGAGCTAGAAAAGAGAAATAAAATAGACACCAGTAATCTCATTGCTGAAAATGCTGAGCTCAGAGACAGAGTCACAAAATTGGAACAGAAGCAGACACAAAGTGATAGCGTATACGTATTAGAAGATTCTATTCTCCACGAAGCATCATCTGATATTTCTTCCAATATACATACATACTCGTCCGAGCCTAAATCGTCGGAAAATAAAGAGATCGATGAATTTCTGGATTTGAAAAGTAAGGAAAGAGTTAGTAGCGAGATAAAGCAATGCAATAGGGAGAAGAAGCTTCAATCAGCTGAAGACCAATCCCAGAACTTAGTTTCAGATACTTCTATCTCTCCTGAGCAAAATCATGTAAGCGAAAAAGAAAAATGCCAAGAAATTTCCGTCACGAAACGTGACGATCAGCAAAAAAACTTTTCGAATCCTAATATAGAATATAAAGAACATTTATCACAGGAAAGGCCAGGGGGCGAGTCTCCAAATCATAACATTCATGTGTCCGAAGAGCCTGATGAAATTGAACCCACTAAAAGTCAATGTATAGAGCAAGGGTTAACAAAAGAATTGCGAAGTAGTAGAGTCATTATCTCACCGGTTTCCATTGAGATTACAGAGCATCAATCATCCCAAATTACAACAAAAAGCTTAATCTATCTATTCCAAAATGCAATACGAGCTAGACATGAAGAAATCTTATCCTGGTACTATTACTCTGATAGTTTTGAAAATAAAATTATCGAAATTTGCCGTGAGACAGGAGTTACAGATAAAACTGCTAGAACACAACTATATAAGGAAATGTTAAACCATCTACCTGGTATTACATCGGGAAACTTGCGTATGAAAACCTTAAGAGCCAAAAAAATTCGAATGTTATTTGGGAAAGATGGAGTTGGAATAGAAAAAATCAAACAAGTCTCCTACAGTATATATGCCATTTCTAGTCTTACTAATAGCCAAATTCAAAATGTTATCAAAAATATAACTTCAGTATTACCTGAAAAAGAAATTCTTATCAGAAATGAATCAGATATTAATACTTTAATTCTTCTCTTGCAACAGAAATTCAAAATGACAAAGAAATTATTAGATAAATGGAGAGATAATATCGCTTTTGAATTCCGAGATAATACCAAATATTGGAAGAAAGAACGAGAAAGTATGCCCGAAGCAGATTTCTTAAAACACAAGAAAAACTTTGAGGCTAAAATGGACGTTCCTACTGCACGATATAAAAAGGAATTAAAAGAGCATTATTCAATATTTACTGAATATGTGTAAGAACATGTTATTTGTGCAATCAGTAGTGACTAGAAATATCTCAGGGTTAGTTAATGTATTTTTTTTTTCACAGGTTCATCTCTTAAATTATGAATAATGATATTTATATTTATATATTCTATTATAATCAATATATATCTCCTATTTTCACATTATATATTACTCACAAAATATTATCGAATATAACAACACCCTTGAAGAAATGATTCGAGAATCCAATCTCACTAAAATTGAATCCAGTTATTTTATAGTATAAGTTATTAAAATCTAATAGGTCTAAAATTTTTATAAATCACGTAAACATCTAATATACTTATAACAGATAAATAGGTTATATAAGATAGATGGTTAGCTTAAGTGAAAGACGTGAAACCAATTGTACCGATGCTGAATGGAATGAACTTCTAAAGATAAGTATTGTTTCATCGAATGAGACTCTTACCGAATGGATGAACTGAATTTGGACTCGCTTACAATATTTCAGAGAGAATGATCTACTACCAACTAATAGCAAAAAATACCTTGAAGCCAGAAAATTAATTACATATTGGTCTGAGGTTAATGGATTTTGGAAAAGCTATGCACCTGAAATTGGTATTGCTATTTGCTTCTCTTGTAATCAATTGGTATATTAATATACTGGAAAACGAACCAAAAATATAGGTAATTATAATCACATAGGAATGGAGAGGCATTGGACTATCCATTGTACAGGAAATGCATATTGTAGAGTAAATTATGATGAGTACTTACTGAAAATCGAACAAAAATCTATTTCAGGATATATTTATAATAATGAGTATGCATTACACAGATATTAGTTGTGGGAACAGAATGCTGTCAAAAAGGTTAAACGTGCAAGAGAAGTTGGAAAAAAAATCAAAGCTATAAATATCATATCTCAAAAATGGCTCGAATATATGTATCATCCCGATGGTATGACAGCCGAAGAATTAACTCAACATTACTAATTACTATGGGCAGTTAGAGAAGAAATGCAACAAATTAACAATGCACAACTTATCTAATACCTATACACATCTATTTATTCGAAGCCAGAAAAATAGATGCAGAATGTGTTACAAATAATAGATAACGACACATATCTTTTTCCAAACATGAGAGGAAAAAGGAATAAAATCATCTAAATTATTCCTTAAGGCTAGTACTTTAGATTTTATTTCATTATCTCCGAGGGCTGGTAACATTTTTTATGGCATAGTCATGAGTCTTATTGTGAAACAATGACACTTACGTGCCTGACTCTACTTTGATTTTTTATCAATGCATATTCTATATTTTTTGTATGCAAACTTTTTGCGCGCAAACTAATAATCAATGTTTCATCCCAATTATAACCCCATTATAGTGAAACTTCTAAAAAGTCTGGTCAAAAGAGCGTATCATAGACTTTTATATCACTCTAAATCTCCCGTTACCTTAGAGCAAATTTCTGAAAAATGCGATTGAATTGAAAATTATTTGCACCATACATTAGAGGTATATGAAAAAGGATTAAATAGGAAGCGTAAAAAACAAATTCAAATTATAGATACACTTGAAAATTTATCGTATAATTATAATAACAAAGCTAGTGTTAAGATACATATAGACATGATTAACCAAGAATTCCAAATCCAAGATACTATTCTGATTTGTTCATGTGATCAGACACATAGGTGTCTTTGCTTCGCATGTGAGGATGAGATCAATCGCCAGGTTAAGAAAGAGGTCAATGTTTTATTTCAGCGATTATTGGAATACAATGAAAAAACTTTTGATAAATTTATGCGAGAAATTACTATAGAGCATGAAAAGCGGGTTAATGAAAATAAGAAGTTACAATGTGAAGTTGAAAAAAAGAAGATAGAATTGCAAGAGGCAGAAAAATTTCTAAAATATCTGAAATCACATAAGATTTAAGGGTGTATCCCAATCCAATCTAATAGCAAGTGGATCGTCTACTGTCTTGGTAAAATCAAAAACCACGAATTCTCGATCCTGCAAATGCTTATCAATAATCTTGGATGCTTTTTTTGGATCATCTGTATATTGACGTACAATTCTACTAATATCGTCTCTACTACCCGATCCCTGAAATAGGCATAAATATGAGATATTTTCACGAATAATTTTAGATGTTTGTGTATATTTCTGGCTCACATATATAGGTGAGACATTTTGATGCCAGCCACTAATGAAGTAAGGAATAATTCGTTCTTGCACTTTTTTGGGTTCAGCACATAGATCCTCAAAAACAATAACTGTACTTCGTTCCGGAGAGAATTTAGTTATATCTGGAATCTTATCTGGTAATATTCATTTAAATGTAACATCTTCTCGATATGGTTTTGGAGCATTTGCAAAAATCTGATAGCTATTTTGTACAAGTTGCCATTTCGGCTCAAAATGTTTGCCTATTAATACGAGGTCATCGTTTTTGATATAATGATTGCCTTTCTTATCTTTAAACATTCGCTGTAATTTATTACCCAACATAAGATTAATTACCATATTAGTTTTTCCGCTATTGGATCCTTCACATACCAGTAATCTGAATGGCCAATCAGGTGCAAATTTATTAAATTTTATTTGTTCTGAGGATTTGTTTGATATCTCATCGATGGCATATACAAATATAGGCATTTTTTCTTCTTTTATTTTAACCAAAAGATAAGCAATATTTATTCTTTATGCGGTAAATAACCTTTCTTCTGCAATTTACTTTTTATATATGGCAATAAATCGCAAGTATACGGAATTTCAATAAGATCTATACACTCTTTTTTACATTCATCCCGCTTTTTTTGATCGCGTATCTGTTGATCATTTAAGTTTATCTTGCCTCGCTTATGGAACATTGGATTTTCAGAAAAATGTTGAGGCCCCTGGAATTCGTATGCCAATTTTAATTCTTCGCTATACCCATCTAATTGCATCACATTCAAAAATGACAGTTTACAAGATGGAAATTTCTTACCCAACAGATCCTCAAAAATATTCACTCATCACTATGATGGAAACAAATTGGACACCATTCAAATTTCGTAGCTATTAATGGATATGGATATTCCCACTGATGTTTTCCATTTTCACAAGACCAGAAATATACATCGAAATTATTTATTTGGCCAGTTTTACCAAGACATTTTCTATTACACTTCTTTGTATATTCTTCAGCCTTAGCCATTTTATTAATAATACGAACAAAATTGATAGATCTGGAATGAGTTTTTTCTTCCAATATACTCTGAGACGGATACTGAAGTTTTTCTAAATCTACGTGCATGAGCTCCTCTCGCACAAATTCCCACTTTGGAGGATATTTATCATTATCACTTCCGAGATAATATAAAATTGGTTCATTCTTCGTTACAATAATTTTTCGAATTTTATGTAAAGAAGATGAAAACATCAGATCCGTGGCCCTTTTCTGATTTTCCATACCTCCTTCTCACTCTGCATTAGCAAGCAGGTAACGAACACTATCCCTCTTTTTTAACTTATTTTCCTCATTCTTTCCAACAGAACGCTTATACTTTGTAGATGGTCTAGATTCTACTCGTTTCAGTTTGATAGCTTTTGCTGGAGCCAAACTCCACTTTGTAGAACCTGGAGCTTTAATGAGATGCGTTGGATAATTATTTAGGTAATCAATGACTTCTGGCAAATACTTCACCCATGCTCTTATTAATTTAGGGTCTGAGGATATACTTTCAATACTATATTGGATTTTATAAAGCATTTTTGCAAGTGTCTTACAGAATCTGTCTACAATTGCTAGATCCCGATGACTATATGCATCAATCAATCTAATCGTTACATTATGTTCTTCCATTATTTTACTTGTCTTACCCATCCATTCACGCCTTTGGTTATATTGTAGAAGTGTTGGTCATACAAGTGGATTTGATGAATCATTATAAATTTTTTTGAAGGCTTTGGCAACGTCTGAGCTATTTTTCGATGTAAGAGGAACAGCGTATTTAAAACATGATGCAACGTCTATAATAGTGAGTGCCCATTTATATGTCTTTTTATTAACAATATCATTTGTAAGACGCAATAAATCACACATATGTACACAATTTGGATGTGAAATTTTATCATAACTAACTCGTGAAATATTTTTTGGTAACGGAGCATATTTTTGCCATTTATTCTGGTTTATGAGCCAATCACACACTTTTTTATATGGAAAATTATATCCTTTATCTTTGATAGCATTATACAGCTTTCAAGGGTTGGAATGATAACCAGTAGGTTAGTAAAAAAGCAATTTACAGATTAAGTTTAATTCCTCATCTGGATCGATTCTAATAATAAGCGTGCTCGATTTACTCATTTTTGATATAGTAAAAATTATGTATAGCAAAGTCGGAAGATAAGTTAAGAGACAAAATCTCCTTTATATGAAAGATATATTATGTCATAAAAAATAGAGACAGAGTCTCATTACTTCGTAATAACCATGGCATTTCACTTGCAAGGCAAGGGCACTTATGTGCCTAGATCCTGACCTTCCAATCGAACAACTCATAGATCAGCTACTGATAAAGAACTCGAGCTAGAACAAATTAATCAAGAACTCCAGGAGATATTACAATCGGAGATAGCCATCAACAAGTCGAACGAGAAATACATAAATGAGCTAGAACGCAAATATACCTGGTGTGAGAATGAAATTCAATCTCTCAATAAAGAACTGGAACAGCTTGAGAATGCTTCAGAGGAAGAAAAAGCAGATTTGAAATCAGAGATATCATCACTTAAAAAAAGCTTATATCAAGCTAAAAAGGATGTCCAAGATAAGATATCTTATATCGATAATATAGAGAAACAATTACAAGAATTAAAAGAGCGGAATCAAAATCTAAGGCATAGATTCAAAGTTATTTCTTCGAGAAGAAGCTCTCCAATTTTATATAATTCAGAAGAGGAAGATATAGATATGACAAATCTTGATCTTTTTATACAAATCGAACGAGGCTTGACTCGTATTGAAAATTACCTTAGAGATGCTGGAACACTGTTAAATAATCCTATAAATATTATAAATGGCATTAGAGGTTCCTTAAATACTGTTCGGCATAATTATCAGTCTGTGTACCAGGATATAGACAGTGTTATCGCTCAACGAGATGATAGCAATAATCAGATAGTCCAACTACAACAGGATGTCAATTACTATAGACAACAAAACGCTGACCTTCAGAATCAAACTAATCAACTTGTTCAGGAGCGAGATACCTTACAAAATTATGTTAATCAACTTATACCAGAGCGAGATACCTTGCAAAACTATGTCAATCAACTTATATCAGAACGAGATGCCTTGCAGAATCATGTCAATCAACTTACTCAAGATCTTAATAATATCCAACAAAGATATAATTTGCGAGGGTATTTGTGGTATAATGTTACCTTGGCATTAGAAAAACAATCTAAACTCAAGCGTCCTCTCGAAATTATTTATAAGGTATCTATTCATCGGCTAAAGTAGGAGTTACAACAATACCAGGCTGATAAAGGATTATTAGAATATAATCGAGATCAGCTCTTTGATAGATATTATAATAAATTCAAGGATCGGAAGGCAAGTCATATCAAGTGGAAAAATAGAGAGCACAATTCACAGCAATTAATTTTAAATTTACAAGCCCAAATTTTATTACTACAGAATAATATACCGCAGAATCATAATAACAATCGAACAGGTATGGTGGGTTATGAATTAAAAAAATTTCATGAATATCCTACTGAAGATCCTGAAGAACATATTGAAGAATTTAGATTATGGCTTGTAGGTTCTGGAATAGATGTAGGGGCTGGACATGCTAATAGAATTAATGCTCATGGTGTTTTTATAGCATCTCTCAAAGGTGACTCTAAAGATTGGTATGAAAGAATCATCCACGGAAAAAATTGGGAATTGAGAAATTTACTTGATAATACAACACAAGCAAATTTAGCTGGTGTTCAAGGAAGAAATGCTGGTCAAATTGGAGCACAGGCCTTAAATCGTGCAAATGGGCAGAATGGTAATGTTGTAATTCCAGCTCATACAGTATTTGATGAAGATTGGTCTTTTGCTGATGGATGACCAACTGATCGCTTACCCAATGCACCCAATGCTAATACAGGTAATACTGTAGTTGTACCTGGTATTCAACTCGGACAAATATTATATTGGTTTAGAACTAATTATCCTACAGTTACTGCGGAGAAACAGTGAGTACTTTTTGGTTCAACAGTTCAAGGAAGTGATCCCGTTGGCCATTTCTATTCTAATTTACGTAGATTAGCTAGGCTTGTTGGTATTGATGAACAACAAATTTGATTATAATTTCTTCGTGGACTTTCACCCGCCAACCAGATGGAAGTTCGTCGTTTAGGAATCGAAAAATCTCCAGATGAGTTATTTCTGAAACTTGAAGAAATTGAAAGATATACAGCGGAACAATTATCCAGAGCTTACCTGCATTCAAACTCAAATTCAGTATCATCCAATAAAGGTCACGGAAAGAATGATTATTCAAGCAATACGGGTATGAGTAAAGATGAAATGGAAAGTTTTGTAAAATCTATTATAGCTTCATCACAATCTCCATCCGTTTCTACACAATCAACTTCCCAAAGACGAGAAGGACAATTATTACGACCCAGTCAAATGAAACCAGGTGAAATATATTGGGATCCAGGTTTGCGCTTGAATGATCCAGAATGGGTCCAAATGGATGATGCAACAAATCGTCTTAGTGCTTTAGCAGGTCCATCTACTTTACAATCATTAATAGATACAATTACTAAAGGAGTAGTTGATAAATTTTCTTCTTTCTTGCCTAAGAAAAATGGAGGGAATACATCAAAAAATGTCGAAGTTGACTCAGATGAAGAACTGGCTAATCGTATGAGTAAGTTGTCTATAAATAAGACTATATCTAGACAGGTCAAGAAGGAGATTAAGAAAATATCCCAATACAGATGCTCAAATTGCAATAGGACCGGACATAATTCTCGCAAGTGTACTCGGAAAAGAAAATCTAAGAGTGGGTCCAAGAAGAAAGGTAATATCAATAAGGTTTCTATAGATTCAGATTCTGAGTCTGATACTAACTCTTCGGATAATAATTCCAATTCTGGCTCTGACTCTGGGACTGGTTCTGAATCAGAATCTGATTCTGTGAATGACTTAACTGAGACTGAAATCGCGAAAATTATCAACGCTGTTAATTCAAAAAAAAAAAGTAAAGCGGAAGGGTAGATCGTCCTCTAAGAAAATACCTAAATCCTATAAGACTAAACAGAAAGGTGTTGTCACCTCTAGTAAGTCTCAAAATAAAGTGACTACCCTTGAGCAGAATATTTGTCGAATTTTGTTAGATATGCTTGAAAAGGTCTTACTTCCGCATCAGTTAGAGAAACTTAAATCTGAAGACAAATATTTAACTACTCTGGATTTTATAAATCACTGAGAACCAATTCCAGCAATACCTGATTCAGAAGACGAAGAGATATTGGATGATCCTATGGAAATTGATTTTGTTCAGAGAAAAGATCCCGCTACAGATATTGCTACTGTAAAATGTAAAATTAACCACCTAGTTATTCCCACAGGCGGAATCGATTCACTCGCTAATTTCCCTATTATGACTGAAGATATTGCTAAGCGTGCGAAATTAAAAATGAATCCAGATGAAAAACATAAGCTTAGTGGAGTTGTCACTCATATCGAATCAATTGGAACCGTACATAATGTATCAGTAACCTTTGCTCCAGGTTGTGTTATACATTCTGACTTTGCAGTAGTTTGATATCGCAAACCAATGTTAATTTTACCTAACCCATTACTCGACAAATATGATTATGATTTACTCGCATCGAAACGGTTATTGAAACTTGTATGTAATGGTAAGGAACATTTTATTCCAATTAATATGCATGAGGTCAAGAACAAACTCGAAGTAAATTGCACAATTGTAGCTCAAAATAGTAAGTCTTTGGTATCTGATCAAATTTCTCAAGAGGTTGATAGTAATGAGGGGGATGAACCATTGGAAGAATGGCATGCTCCTATGGGTTTTAGCTTAGAATCTACCAATTCGACTTTAGCGGAGCAAGTACCAAAGATGCTAAAAAAAATGCGTAAATTGTGAGAGGTATGTGAAAGAAATGCATGATGCAACTAAAATTATTGTCAATCTCAATGCCCTTATTAAACATTATATGGAAAAAAAATAGAAAGAAGAATGGATAAAGTTTAGAGTCTATGTCTCATCGATCTTATACTCTAAATTTGCTAAATTCCTACCTTCACCTACTGCACGTCTAAATTGGACAACTATATCTGCATCTATTTTTTCTGTTGAGTCCTTGGAAATAACAAGTGGGTTAGATATTCGATCGGGCTTGGATTTCTTTGTTTTTGTTCACTTATTTGGTTGTGCTGGCTCTATTGCAAAGCAATGGTTTGAAGAGTCTACTGATACATTATTTAAAGGTTGAGATTCTATATGGAGGACATTCATGGTAGAATCAGATATATTAGAAGAGCTAGTGACAGCTGGAAGCTGGTTTACACCAAGACATTTAGTATTTCGATTTGATTCATCATCATCATTATATGAGTGGGATATAGGTTGGTCCCAGAGAACTCTATTAGCTTCTTCCTCTCTCCAAATCTGATAAATACGTTTTGATGATATTTTATATTTATCCAATAACTCCTTTAAAATTTTGTATCTTGGCTTTATATTACAGCATTGCATAATATAAACATAATCATTGGGAGTAAATTGAGGTGCATCACATTTCATACGTACTCTAACCATAGTGATAAGCACTTTATTCTTTTTGTTATTTTGAAAATATAAGATATTTATATCTAGCGAAAAATATAAAATAT
>CAJVPL010001336.1:0-14700 GCA_910591945.1 Ambispora gerdemannii | reverse complement strand
GTGATTTACATAGTAAAAAACTAGTTTTTCTTACCATCCTCTCAAGATAGTGGACGCAGAAAGCTCTCACTTGGACGCATCTGATGAATCACTTTTCGTGCCAAGGTTTTGCGAACTGGAGAATAATTCAACGAAAGAATGAATGCCAATTTTGAAGGTATATTATTCTATAGGGAGATGTTAATTTTTTCACATTCTATTAATCATTTTGTTCGTGGGGACACAGGCAACAACTTTATTTAAAGGCTCTTTGAGTGCTTTGGCTGAGACTTTAGACGAAAAATTCAAAAATGTGATCATATTGATTTTTTAATTGATCGACATTATATGTTCGATTTTTATCCTCCTGATTTGCGTGACAAATCATGTGAAAATTACACTTAGTTTGAATTCAAATACTGTATGAGCCAATAGTTTCTTGGCATTTTTGTGGACATGTGATAATCCAATACATGTCGATCATATTTATGATCTAAAAATGTTTATTATTGCAAGTAAAAACTTTGCTAGAATGTTCTTCCTTGTAAGTGATTTTTTACATATTCACCGAAAGGCACTTGCAATCAACTAAATAGCCATGAAATTCGCAGAAAGATCTCTCACACACTATTCAACTACATCCTTCCTTCTTTGGACCAAACATGGATGACTTTCTAAAGAGAAAACTTCACTCGGACGTGGAAGGCACTTGTACCGGACGGTTTGGATACATAATTAATGTACTTACCGTAAAGGAAATCTCGAAAGGGAAGGTATTGCCGTCTATAGGACTGGCAGAATTTACTGTCAAATATCAAGCCATTGTGTTTAAACCCTTTAAACATGAAGTAGTTGATGGGACGGTGACATCAGTTAACAAGGTGAATTATTAATTATTGGGTATTTGTATATTATTATGTGAGGTAGAATACTTGTATAAAAACCATTGTCCTTTTAATATTTTCATTTATTATTTAACAATTTAAGATGGGGTTTTTTGCGGAGGTAGGACCATTACAAGTCTTTGTGTCAAGCCATGTGTGTACTATTTTGTTCTTTTGTATATATACTATGCATTCTATAATTGACATCATTAACTGATTAACTTTATGCTTATTAGTTAATTCCCACCGATATGAAGTTTAATCCATACATAAATCCGCCAGCCTTCTCCGATGAGAACGTAAAATATACCATCAATTATTTGTAATTGCTATTTAGCTATCATTAGATTGATTCTTATAAATGTAACTTTTGATATTAGAATACAATCGAGAAAGGTAGCAACTGTAGAATTAAAATTGTGGGAACACGATTTGATGCAACCGATATAGTAAGTGTTGTTATGCTGTTTTCTTTTATGTATTTTTAAACCTTTATTTGATTTTTTTTGTTGATTTAGTTTGCGATCGGTACTATCAAAGAGGATTTTTGTGGAATATTGTAGAACTTGTAAATTTTCTTAATAATGACTATCAAAGAATGGTGACATTTGTTTTGAATTTTAATTTTATTCCTAAATGGTTATTATTATAATCATCGGTTTATTCGTTGCTATATTTATCGTCAAATAAATAGACAAACACCCACCGGATAAAAGAAAATCAAAAACTTGCCACTATAAACACTCCAACAAAGATTATAGTTATTAGTATGCTGCAATTATTTTTCCAACACCCCATCAAAAGCACCAGGCGGTCTCGGGACACGTTTAATTTCATAATCGTTGGCTTTTAGACTAGGTTCTTTTGCTTGTAATAACTAAAATTCACCAGAGGAACTTGGAATGAGGAATAGGGCAAATAAAATTATAATCGATAAAAAAGCATACCCAGTATTCTTGCTGAAGATTGATTTTTCGTCGATCTTTTTTCATGTGTAATTCTTCTTCTTTTTCAAGCTAAAATTATATTAGTAAATATTATAAATTCGATGAAAGCTAAGAAAACTATTCAATCAATCATACCATAGATGACTTTTGTGCATGCAAATCATATTTAGTACGTGTCAAATATGAAAGACCGAATGACCCTCCTGTGATACACATTAAAAATGGTAGTCCAAAAAATATAAATGGACGTCGTTTTATGGTTAGTAGTAGTTTGGATTCTGATTGTTTGAATTTTCGATTTGTGAATACTCGTGGTGACATTTGAATATACGATGATTAGAATTGTGGATTCATTATTTATATTTCCAAATCAGTTGGTGACATAATCACTAACTATTTTGTTCCTGGGTTGAGATCGACAATACCTATTGCGTAACAAGTTTTTTCTAATTGGATAAATTTTATTGAATTTATAGAATTCATTTTTGTTATCTTTGTCTTTTTTTGATAATAAACCATTATTAATAAAGATTTACATATATGCGTGAGTTCAAATAAAAGGCAAAAATTACAATAATATTTTTGAAATTGAATATTTGAATAATTTCAATTTGATTAAAAAATTTTTATTAAATTTTTAAACTATATACACAACAAATTTCTTGTTTAATAAAAATATAAATATTATATTTTCATATTATTATTATTTTTACTTTTTATAGAAATTAACAATAACTATCCAAAATACAATAAATAACTTGATAATTTATCTTGCTAATTTTTGGAATTTTTTTATTTTTAAATAAGTTATTATATGTTATATTAAAAAAAGAATCTGAATTATATTGAAATTTATTAATAAAATATAATAAATTAAAATATTTGCTATATATTGAACTTTTCATTTTTATTATAATTATAATTAATTATATATAATTACTTATCTTGTAATCTGAAAAATTTTTCAAATAACTTAAAACAATATACAATAACTTACAAAATATATCACTTTCAAAATTTATTATTAAATATAGTAAAATTAAAAATTTTATATTATAATTTAAGAAATATAATTATTTTTTTTATAATTATACTATTAAATTTAATAATTTTTTAAAATATAATTATAATTATAATTTTATAATAGTTAGCTTTAATAAAATATAATGATAAATTATAATATAATTAAATTTATATTTAATTTTGTATAAATTTTTTTAATTTTTAATTATTAAGTTTATATAATAGATTATTTAAAATAATATAAAATTCAAAAATTAGTAGACAAATTTGTTTATAGTTTAAAAAAATTAATTTAAAAAGTTATTTTTGTATTTTATTTTTATTTTAATAACAAGTTAATTATTAAGTTTTTTATTTTATATTAGAAAACTTAATAAAAAAGATTAATATAGTTAAATTTTTAATTTAATAATTATATAGTTTAATAATTATTAATTAATATTTTAATTAATAATATAATTTTATTTAAAAATAAAATTGCTAATTAATAATTATCTAATCAGATTTTGATTTAAGAATATATAATAAATATTATTATTTAATTAAAAAATTTATTAATTGAACTTAATTTTTATATTGTTATTATTTTAATTGAATTTTATTTTATTTTTTGAATATATTATATAAAATATGTATAATTAAATTAGATAAAAAATAATATGTTATTAAACTTATAAATAAAAAAATTAATACTATTTTTAAAAATAAATAATATATATTTATTTTATAAATAACTATAATAAGCTTAAAAATCTTTTTTTAACAAAGATATTTATATTTATAACTTTTATAATAGTTTATAACCAAGTAAAATATTAATAATTTATTTTATTAAATTAATTTAATATAATTTTATAATTAAAACAAAAAATTTATAAACAAATTAAACAAATATAACTTTATAATTAAAATAAATAAACTAAAATAAAATTTAAGTTAATATTATATTTGTTATTAACTTTTTAAAAAAAACTTTTAATTGATTAATTATTCAATAAAATATAATAATAAAATTGTTTAATAAAATATTATTTAATAAAATAAAAAATAAAATTTTTTAATAAAACTTGATACTTTAAAATAGTAAAATCTAATTTATAATAATATATATTATTATTATTATTTTATATAATTTTTAATCTTTTTATAGGAAAGTATATAAAACTAAATTAGATAAAAAATATACAGTGACTAATAAACTTATAAAATTATATATGTAATTTTATTAATAAATATAATAAAAATTAAAATTTTTATTTTATATAAAAGTTTTCAATTTTATTAATAAATATTTTTTATAATTATATTAAAATAAAAATTATAAGTTATAGTTTAATATATATTTTTTTCTGATAAAATTATTTTAATTGCAAAGTTATTGCAAAATTTTTTTATAATTAAAATATAAAATTAATTATAAAAAATTTTTGCAATAATTTTGTAATTAGAACAATTTTGTCAGAAAAAAATCTAAAAAATATATATTAAATTATAATTTATAATTTTTATTTTAATATAAAAATAAAAAATTTTTATTAATAAAAATTTTTATATAAAACAAAAATTTTATATTTTATTATAAAATTAACAATCTCTTTGAAATTGTTTTAGTTCTAAAATGATTCTAATTTATTTCAAATTTTATATTTTAAAAGATTTTAATTTCTTAAGAAGTTTTATTACTTATTTTCAATAAGTAAATTATATTAAATTATTATTATAAGTAGTGTTCTTATAAACTGAATTGAATCAGATTTTTGTTTGAATTTGAGTTTGATTTAAAATTTGAATCAAACTTGAATTGAACTTTGATTTAAGTTCAAGAAAAGTTTGAATTAAATTATTATATGAGTTTAAATCTGATCTGAATTCAATTAGAAATTAGCATATAGTATCATATATTAATTTATAACTCTAAATATGATTTATAACTTTAATTAAAAATATATTTTGTGGTATTTAGTGAGAATTAAAAGTTTATATAGTGATAACTAATATATTTTTATTTTTATATTTATTAAATTTGATTGTAAATACTATATAACCCTTCAAATAATTATTATTAATAGCAACTATTTTATATTAATTTGTAGCTCTTATTTCTAACTACAATTTTACTTATAATTATAATTTATAGTTATTATAACAAAATAAATATTTGTTATACTATAAGTAAAGCAGATTAAAATTATAATAATTTTTAAAATCTATATAACTTTTTGAATATTTATTCTAAATATTAATTATCTTATATCAATTTATAATTCTGATTAAGCTTTACAACTTTATTTAGAGCTTTATCAAATATTTATTTGAACTCGAATCAGATTTTTAATCAAATTCAAATTTGGTTCAAAGTTTAAACTGAACTTGAATCAGATTTTTACTTAAATTTAATTTTTTAAATTGAACTTTTGGTTAAGTTTGAGTCCAATTCAAACTGAATCAGACTTTTTTTGGAATTCTAATTATAAACAAGTTTAATTAATAACTTGTAAGAAAAAAATTATCTCTAAAACTAATAATTTTTATAGGATTATAATCAAATTTCTCTATAATTATCATTCTTAAAAAATAAAATTTAATGAATATAGAGAATATTTTTTTACTATATTTATATATAAATAGAAAAGCAAAATGAGATGACTATAAAGAGATGTAATTATAAATGAATATAATTATAGAGAAATTTAACTGTATTAAAATTATTTAAAACTAATTATAAAATATTTTAATTATAATAGTATTCTTTATATAAAAAATAAATTGAATTATTATTAATTTTATATAAAAATATAAAGAATAATATAATTTTATAATATAAAAAATTTCTCTTACAAGTTAATTTGTTAATAAAACTATAATTTTATAAGAGGATTTTTTATTTTTAAAGTTATAATGATTTAAAGAATTCTGATTTGTCAGATTGATTATTATGTATAAGATCTACAATAAAAAATGTTATCATGACGCAATATTGGATATTCTTTTTACTAGTATCTCGATTCGAGTTTCGTGTCTGCATTATTTACATTGAGATTGCGTGTTCATTTTTAACGTGCATAAGATTGCCGCAAGCGCAACAGTACGAGATCGCGATTCTTGATTTTAGCCCAATCACGTAAGAAGCACTTGTCTTTCGTAAGCAAAGTTTCGTCGGACGACGATCATCATAGTACAGATCGTCAGGATTTTCGGCAGTGGGGGAATTTTGCACCAATATCGATATGTCACGAAATTATTTATCATTAAAAAAACACACATTGGTAATTACTCATTCTCGTAAAAGAAAAAGAATTTCTATTATTGCGCCTGCAATTTCTTATTATTATACTTCCTCTAGAGAAGCTCTAAGAAATGAAAGACATAGAAGTGTTCGTGGCTTTGACAACCGAGATGAAAGGAACACAGTTAATGAAAAAGGAAGAGACAAAGCATCAAGAAACAGGTCCAATTATGATACTGATACTGATAGAGGAAACTTTAAAAAGAAAAAAAATCGAGAAAACGACCACGACGACTACGAAGCCGGTTTTAGTATTGCGAGTATTCGTAATAATAGCGATGATAATGACACGAGAGATAAATTTTCTCGTGGTATCGTTAGACTTTCCAAGACAAAAAGCAATGAAATTGATCCTTTTAGAAGAGGAGGAGGAAGTGGCCAAAAATCACTATCATCAAGTTCCTATAGAGAAAAGACATTTCGCGATAAATTATCATCATTGGCATCAAGTAATACTTTTAAAGAAAAAAGAGAAGGAACTCGAAAAATTTCCAGAGAATTATACACAGAAAAAAAGAGAAATCTCGGGAATAATAATTCAAATTTACCTAAAGTAATATCTGACATTTATAAAACATCAGATAAACAACGATTTAATTCATATGGGGATATTGCGAGTAGCCATAGCAGCAAGGATACTGATTCTACTATTACTGCTGACTCTTCTAAATTCAAACTTTATCAATATAATGCTATCGGTGAAGACAAAAACAAACGTCTAGATCATTTTTTACGTGAACGTACAGGATTACCTATCACCAAGATTCTCGTGTCTATACGGAAAAAAGATGTAGGTGTCCATTAGATATGTAATATGCGTAAATATATATGAATAGGTTTGAAATATTCTTGATAAATATAGGTCAAGTTATATCAGGCAGATGAAACAAAACTGGAACATAAAAGCCCGTCGTTAAATGCATATCGTATACAGCCGGATGATGTAGTCTCAATTCGGTGTCCCGAACTAAAATATAATGCAGTTGTTTTAAAACAACCTACTCGGGATAGAACAGTTGAGCATATTTTTATTTATTATATTTATTCAAAATTAGTTATTCGAGATTTGTTGTTGGAATTATTATTTTTATTTAGCCATTGTCCGAAGAGAAAATACAGGAAATTCGTAACTGGATTATTTATAAGGATGAGGACATTTTGGTTATCAATAAACCATCCGGATTGGCTGTACAAGGTAAAGTTGTTTTTATCTTTTTTTTTCTTTGTAAAAAATCTAACATATAAAAATCTATTGTCAAGGTGGCTCGAAAATATATGAAAGCGTGGATGGGTTTTTACATGGTTAGTATTTAAATACGCGTCAAACAAAATAATGAATATTATAAAATTGTCTGATGTGTTCGTTATTTTAATATTTTCAACACAGCTTTACAGTATGATTATCAAGATATACCACGTCTCGTACACAGATTAGATAAGGTTTGTGGAATCTAGGTAAATAAAATACCATTATTTGTGAATACGTAATACCATAGCACTAGGGAATAAGATTTCTAATATATAAATTGATTAGGCTACTTCAGGAGCACTTATTCTCGCACGCACAAAATCAGCGGCTACTAGATTGTCATTGATGTTTTCGGAAAACAAGTTGGAAAAAATGGTGAGGATTTTTTCTGGATAAGAGAGACCTCATATTATTTATTAATTATTTTATGCTTTATTTTGGGAGTAGTACACTGCCGTAGTGACAAATTTTATTCCACGGTGTTTGAGTAAAAGAACTATAAAGGTCCCAGTTGCTATCACAGGGGAGCCACCTCAGGAGCGTGTGATTTGCTTGAAAGGTATTTTCCTAATAAAAGTTCTATTGCTACTCGACAATGAAATCCAAATAAATAGTTATTGACTCAATAATTAATTTTCGAAAGATGGATACGACGACGAAGACATGATCATTAATAAAGCTCAAGAAGCCATATCCGAGTACAAGGTAATTGCCGGCACGGGCGGATACTCTTTACTTTGGTTGTATCCACTTACCGGTAGAAAACATCAATTAAGAGTTCATTGCGCTTCTGTGTTGAACGGTAAGTAAATTCTAATTTAAATTGGAATAATAGAAAGAGTAAAAGGGGAATTTTGAAAATTGATTTTTATTGTTGTGTATAGCTCCAATTTTGGGAGACGTAAAATACTGCGACACCTCCAAAATTTTACCGCATCTCAAAAAATTACAATCACAAACGACAAGGAACCCTTCACATAGCTTTAATCCTATGCATTTACATTTAAGTAAAATTGCTATACGGGTAAGTGAGAGATTTTACTTGTTTCGAATGCAAAGATCAAGAATCTTTAACTATTTCATTTCATTCTTTCTTAGGACTGGAAACTTTTCAACGCGTTAGGGAAGGTAGCCAAGAAAAAAGACATAGAAGTGCATGTTCCATTACCTGACTACTTTCAAAAGACGACAATGATGTTGTTTGGAATTGACGCGGATAATGATGAATTTTTAGCACGATACGGAAATAATAAATAACGATAATATATAATTTTTCTCGAGATCGATCGATCATCTGTGTAATCTGACGTACTAAAAAGTTAAACCGACGTAGTCGTCGTCGTACACGGTGTAACAAATTGCATTTTTTTTGGAAGTTCACATAATAAACAACTAATTGCTTTTTCTTTTTCTATTCACTTTTGTGCTTTACAATCTTTAACGGACGAGATTCTTCTTCAATATTACCAAATATCACGTCTTTGTCTATTCCCCTTTTTGCCATCGTTTCTCTTTTGTTGTTCAAGTTAGTATTAAAAACACTCTAAACATACGTATATAAACTGTCCCTTGGAACCTGTGCAGATTTTCATTTTTTTTCGTTTCCAGCGACATTTATTATTCTTGTCTATACTCGAACCAATGGAGGAACAAATGATTATTGATCAGGGACCTGCACCAACAACCACAAATACAACCCCGGTTGTTCACCACCACCAGCCAACTCCTTTAACGCTTACACAGAACTTCCAAGCAATCACGAGTAACCAGCAGGTTGTTTTAGATTGGAAGTGAGTAATTTCATGTTGTCACTCATATATTTTGTTCAAAACATCATTTTTGCACTTGCGCGATAATATAACAAAAGCATTGTCAAAGAGAATTGAATTTAAACGCATAATTTTATTTGTATAGATATGAGATGAGACGCCAAATGCAGGAAATTCTTCCTGGACTCTTTCTGGGTCCATACTCGTGCTCAAAGGACCTGGAACTTTTGAAACAGAAAATCATTACACACATTGTATTCATACGCGACCCCTCAGAAAAGCAAATTCTACGTCCACGTTTCCCCGAGCACTTTAAATATTTTGAAATCGAAGTGTCCGATCATCCGAATGAACGATTGATCCCGCATTTTCCACAGGCAAAAGCATTCATTGATGATGCACTCCTACAAGGCGGAAAAGTGTTTGTTCATTGCAATGGGGGAATTTCGAGAAGTCCGGCTTTTGTGGTGGCGTATGTTATGGAGACTACTAAAATGGACTACCAACATGCATATGGATTTGTTCAAAATCGAAGATTTTGCATGAATCCCAATGAAGGATTCAAAGTGCAATTAAAGGTATAATTTTAGACCTCTTTTTCCTAGTTATTATTCATTCATTATTCACAACAATTAAATAATTGCAATATTCAATATGGATATGGATGTGAACAAAAAGGAATATGAACCTATTTATTCAGCACGGAATTCGGTTAAGGAACACCCATACACTCAGACTGAACTGCATAGACAAACTTTACGAAGACCTGCAGAATTCGATGATGAACCGTAAGCAGAACATTATATATATTTTATATTCTTGTTTTTATTACATAGTCTAATTATACCATAGATGTTATTAATTTGTTTTTTATCATTTTGTCATCAGAAATGAATTCGAGATTGCCAGGAGGGCCCCATCTTTTCACGAAGAACCCGCCGTACAAAGGTGAAACCAAAAAGAACAATCGAATCAAGAACAATATTTGATATTAATTCTAATAATTAGTCGTGTGGCATGTGTGCTAAGATTTGAAAAACATTATGTAAATTTGTGTATGTATATGTGTGTGTGTCTTTTTTGTTCTTATGAACAACTATGGACACATGAAAATAGTTAATTATTAATAATAATTAACGGTATTCAAACAATTATTTATTAGCTATACGGGTATATGTTCACTCTGCATTGTCGTTTTGATTATAAGAGCGAGAATGAACAAATTATTATAACTATTCTTTACGGTATACTAATAATAAAGTAATATATTCATTTGTTAATTTGTCATCATCAAGTCTGTTTTTCCCATTGATAGTCACACCACGTTATCCCTTTTTATCTTTGATGTAACGTCACTTGCACATTCGCATAAATTATATTCCGGGATTATAATTATTTTATTTACTCGATCGAAAGCCTTATACATCTTATGCTATATACAAGAAAACTAATTTTCATTAATATAAATAAATAAGAAAAGGGTTTAATGATGATGAGCTTTTTGCTGGAATCGTATGCCACCTGTTATTTGGAATAAGCAGATTATTTATTCATCATTACACGCAAACATCTCCCATCACATAAAAAAAACATATTTGATACTCACAATATCCACAAGCGTGAGATCCTTCTTGATCCTTTATTAAAAACAAAAATAATATATTAACGACATGTAAATAACGCGAAGCTTTAGATAATACTCACCAAATTTATGTAGACTCTTGGGTGGCCCAAGGCTCCGCCATCTAATCAAAAATACGCACGCAAAAATAAATCGGTGAAAAGTATAATAATGAGATTCGATTAATTGTTTAAAATATTACCTCCATGACAAGTTGCAATACGCCCATCAACAAAATGAATTGGCTCTTGATTAATTAGCTCGATTGCTGCTAGTGGTCTTGGCTTCGTGTGCATAATTTTTAAAAATATAATAAAGATTAGATCGAAACAAATCAATTCCTTTGATACTAAAATCAACTGAAAAACATTGACCCTCCAATTCGTAAGGAATGGAGACCACAATGATATATTCTTTTTAATAATAGTCTTTAATGATCAATCACCTGTGCTTCTAAATCAGTATTCTCAAAGCGCGGCCCAATCATTGCATCTCTTCTATCTCGTTGACTCACTGACCATGGTTTATCACGATTCACCGACTGTTTATATGTATCTGTTAACGCATTATCATCATCACCACGTTTATTACTACTAATAATGCTGGTATCATTATCAGTTGACGAAGAAGATAAATGTCTTGTGCAGTTTTGCTCCAAAGATATCGAGGTTAAGTTATTATTTGTTAAAGTACATCTTGAAGAAAAAGCAGCAGCAGAAGTAAAGCTAAGCTTAATAATGTGAATTTGTGGCGGTTTACGAAAACGAGTAAAAGTAGAGAGAAGACCGTTCATTGTTGTGGTGGTTAATGTATAGAAATAAATATTTATGTTTAGCCTTTTTTAGTGTGATTTTCTATAACAATAATATTTATAATATATGTTGATTAACATGATTCTTTCATTAGTATCAAAAACCATGTCTTTGGATTAACTCTAATCCTCAAATCCAAATAATCATCGACCTAAAACTTCTCGTAAACCAGTCTGACTCTCATTGATATTTCGCTCTAAATACTTTTTTTGTTGTTCTAGCGCGTTTAAATCTGAAGTCATTTTCGAGACATGAACATTATGTTCTTCAAGAAGCACACCCAAGTCAGTTCGAAAGAAACTACACGGATAGAACAAAATTAATTCAATTAGTTTACTTTGTCGGGTATTTTTTTATTTTGATAATATAATAATAACACCTTCCAATCCTCCATACTCTACATATATAAGCAAAACAATTAACTCACGCTTTTCCTACAGCTTTATATGTTGTGATATTTTTTCCTTTACCACCTGAATCTCCCTCACATAATGCCACTAACTCGCTTTTTGTCAACTCGGCAATTCGTTTTTCACGTTCTTTGCCAACAATTTGTGCTTTGACTGCCCCCAATTGACGGTTATTCTCCACAAGCCGATTTTGTAGTTCAAAAAGAACCTAAAAGAAAAGTAAGCAAGCGGCAAAACATTCGCTTTATTTATTTAAGCTTCTAAAATTTATTGAATAATTTTGGGATGATACGAAAAGCAAACATTAAATTGACTCTCAAATTGAATCTTGATTCCTTGTACCTTTCTTAATGTTTCGTCAGGTATTGACATATTTATCGACTGAAAGTTTTCTCTTTGAATCACATGTACATACACACTTTAAACGATGTAACAAGATCAGTGATCATCATGCAACAGAGATCATCATCCGAGTAAACTTGATAAAGTAAAATATCTTCCCACACGAAATAATTTTTCCCATACACAACGCGAACATATATAATCAACCTGCTGCCTTTCTGTTTTAGGGATCACTTGTTTTCTTTTTTCAAATAAATAAATATACCTCTAATTAAACCAACAATACATACATAGTAGATAATGACATCTTCATTAAAAGATGACACCCGTATTGTCTTTAAAGCCCAAGGCCATCGTGAGGAATATTTTGTATTTGGAAATCCTGAATTGGCAAGTTTATTTTTCTAGTCACCATTATCACATGATTTTTTATAACGAATATAAATAATTATAGGTAATGAAATGGCGAAAAGATAAAACGATTCCACTCGCTGATGTTATTCAAAGTAAATTTTCCACTTTATCCATTTTTTTATTATACCAAGAGAACCCTTTTGTTTAATATTGTTGTCGTTTACGATTTCTGCATTCTTTATAGCTTTTGACGTCTATGAAATCACCAATGGGGGAAACGAAGGAATCGCCGGTCGTCCTTCTAAACAACGACTCGAAAATGCGTTTGGCACTAGTAACCTTGACGAAGTGATTGAACAAATTCTCGAGCATGGAACTATTCACCATGTATATAATGGTAAAGGACGCACCGCAAAAGCAGTTAGAAGTGAGTTTAGAATTTATTATTTTTTTTTGATATCTGTTTTTCTTTATTTTTTATCTTAATAATCTTTTGAAAGGTACGACTAATGATACCCGTGGAAAAGGTATTGCAACTGCTTAGAAAGCAATTATTTATTGGAGAATAAATTATTTTATACTATACGAATTATATATATATTTTAACACTAGTTAGTTTTATAATTGCTATGTTCCTTGAATTTACGCAAAATAAAGATGTCACTACTCTACATTGTGCGTATTCATTGAAATAATCTCGAAATTGCGTTAACTTCAAATATATCGATGAATATGATTTTTTATAGTTCCTAATACATTATCGCGACATATGATGATATTAGAATTTTGGAAAAAAACGAGATGAAACATTAATTCTTGAAAAAACGCTACCGCTACTATTATTTTCATTGGTTTATTTAGCTGAATTTTTTCACAAATTGTTCAAATTTCTGTTTTGAGCATTTTCTTGAATTTATCCCCAAATTCAGATTGATGCTGACTATGACTCTCACAGAAATAAATATATATGAAGACTGCCATATGTCAACTCTCAAATTTTGAGAATTGAGGCTAACCCAACATTACCAGACTCGCTAGTAATTATTCCAATTGAAAGAATTGCCTGTAGCGATAGTTTGCAGAACGAATTGCAGGAAATATAATTTTTGGTGATCTTATGGAGTTGGTGATGATTAGTTCGGAAACCGAGGTTTGAGAAGGTTCTTGACGAACGTAAAAACTGAACATTGGCGCAACATTTTGCAACATCCTTTACTTGAGAACAAGCATCTGTGACATTTTGTGTATCTTTTGTTTTTTATATATGTAGAAGAAAATGACAAAATTTGAGAGGAAACATAGCTTTTAATGCAGGAGAAGGGAAGACGAAATGTTCATCAATTAGTACGGCGAAGATTTAAAGCATATTCTGATACAAAATTTATCCAATAAAAAGAGAACCGAAAAAAATTAATTATAGTTTTATTATTATCAAGTGGAAATAACATAATTATGTTATTTCTACTTAGTTTAGGTTATAACCAATCAGGTATGACGTGTGGATCACAAAATTCAAGTTATTTGAGTGATGGATAGATCATAAAACTCAAGTTACTTGAGTAATGGGTGGATCATAAAACTCAAGTTACTTGAGTGATGGATGGATTATAAAATTCAAGTCACTCGAAACAACTTGTATATCCTTTAAAAAGTCAAATTTGATATCAATAATGTTTTAATCACTTATATAAATTTTTGTATATTAGCTTAATATTTCTGATCGATTTCGATTGAAAAGAAATAGTCATTGTTTTACTTTGGTTTCAAATATATTATATCTTCTTACATGCTCAACACATATTTCAAATCAGATGGAAGAGATAAGATAAATAACTAAAGGTTGGTAACATGTATTCAATAAATTACTAGTCAGCTAAAAAGTGACTTAAGAAATCTTTTTATGATTTAATATGTATTTAATAATTATGACGATGGTTTATAGACAAATAAAATATTATAAATTCAATTTATTAAATCATTCTAACAATATGACATCACAACGTGTGAGAGGTCCAAACTATAAA
>CAJVPL010001335.1:0-14702 GCA_910591945.1 Ambispora gerdemannii | reverse complement strand
CAACCAAGAAAAGAAGGAAGAAGTTAAAGGAGACAACGATGAAAGAAAACGAAATTAGCCCTTATATATATTGATATTAATTATTAATTTTTCTCACGAAAAAGCTGACATGTGTTCCATGTGTTCAAAAGCTAATCGTGAGAAAAAGCAAACAATAGTGTAAACATAGCGATAGTGTCCCGATTTGGTAAAAATTGCGTATTTTCGGAAAATTGTCTTCCCGACATTTTTATTTTTCTGGGTTGATCAAAAATTTATGCATTATTATTGGCTGTTTTTATCATAACCAAATCGGGTGGGGTTACCATCATTCACTTTTATTTCTTTTGTGAATGTATTCTATATCGATATTCAAAGTATTAAATTAATAATTAATTGAAAATTACAAAAATATTCAAAATTTAAAAATTATCAGATACATGTATATCAAGAAAAATAAATTCATCACTCACTTGTGCAGCATTACGAGTGAGACCAAGATATATCAAAACCAAGAGAAAGTTTTTTAATAGAAAGTTGATTTTTTTCAATATGATCTAAAACTTTAATAGTGTTTTACGTGTATTTTCTTTAGCAAATTGAATAATTCCATTAAACATGGCTGATTGATATAGATAATAAGATCGAGAACAACTTTGATTTGTAATTCCAATTAATGTTAATGACAATGCTGTTTGAAAAGCCTGTCGATTCATTCCATCTGCTAATGTGGCACCAGTTACCAAATGCGAAGTATTAATTTGATGATACATGAATTTTTTATATTCTAAAATAGAATTATCACATGAAGCACATGGACTAGAAAGAATAAGTGACAAATACTGTTGTGTATTGACGAACAAAGTTGTGCCTAATTTTTTATCTGTTGTTGAATGTCATTAAAATTTTCTAATTTTCACCATCTTTTTTATTTGTAAGCTTAGTAATTTTTTCTTTTAATCGTTTAATTGTTCAATTAGCTGTGTATAATGCATTATATTTCAACATTAATGCTTGAATACTTAATGGTGACAAGATTTTTTCTAAATGAATACCAAATTGAATATGTTCCTCTTCGTCATCAGTATTATCATATATCATATCAATTTCTCGTTTTTTTCTTTGAATACTATTTATAAGAGTATTTTCCTTTTTGATAACAGATTGAAGTTTTTTAAAAGAAGAATCAGATTGTGAAAGAATCGTTGATACCATAGATGGATATAGATTAGGAAAAACATTATGAAGTGCTATTTGCAAGAGTTTAATAGTTTCCAAATGAAAAAGACCCAAAAGAGAATGAAATGACGTGTTTTGAAGTTTGTTTTGTCGAATAAATAAATGAAACCCTAAAAATTCTTTTCCTTTTTTTTTATTTCTGAAAGCGTTTCATCAATTTCATAATCCTCCCAAAGAAAAATTAGTCATTGATTTTCTTCACCAATCATTAATTTGTAAAAGTGGAATCCAGGTGCTATCCAAATTTTTAACGTGAATATATCCTGCATTTATATTATTGAGTTCCGAAATTTCAATATTTTTATCAAAATCTTTGTCCAACTGAAATTCATGAAACTCCTTATGAATGTCTAATACATAAAGCCTTTTAATCTCTCTAACTAGCCAGCTACCATTAGGACATTTATAAGCGGCTTTTGTTTTGTTGAACAAGTGCATTAGCCCACTTTGACATTAGAAAAAATACACGTAATAATAACGCATGGTAATGGTCAATCACAATCATAACGATAATACGTAATAACGATAATGATAATCTAATGCTGCTGTTTTCATCTGTTGTTTTTGGTCGGACGACTTTTTCCATTCAGTTTGCTGTTGTTGGTTGACCATATTTTGTGCTGGTACTCTTCGTTAATAAATGCAGCTTCTTCCAGTCAGATTTTGGCATATATGTTCTTTACGGTGGATTTCCTATCGTAGTAGATCTGTAGCTTGTGTTTTCCTGCTTGTTGGCAGTTTTCGTCCAGTTTCTAAATTCGTAGTCAGTTATGATTCCTCTGAGTTACCGTTTGCGGTTTTAGTTAAATCGATCTGATATTATTGGTGCAATTGTTGGTGCGGTTTTGTGGTTCATGGAAGCATTTTTAAGCGGAAATGACTGGTAAATCCAATATTATCGTATTTCACATAAGATATTGATTACTGAGTTTAAGTACCTTGTTTAACCGAAGCACTAATAAAAATCTTGATAAACTACAGGAACAACTGTCATTAAATTGCACCGACCATTTGGTTTAGCAGAACTATCTTTATAAAATGCAAATTTGAGTGTCAAACACATATATGTTTATCAGCGATACAATGTTGCAAATGCTAAATCAAATCAAACTATGCATACACACACGGATGTCATCAAAAATCCCGACGGTTCAAAATCCTGACCAACATTTACGGCTCAAAACATGACATTGCACTAATGTTATGCACATAAAGCTAAAGTAAGGGTATGTATGCTTTTAATTTTTAACGTCAGGATTCTGTTTCGGGATTTTGTTTGAGTACGTGCGCATATTGTTAGATTTAATCAGGATTCCTACGGATGATCAAGATATAGCGATAGATTCAAAGTGCTGCGGAAACTTTATTACCATTTTTCTTAAAAATGATATAAATAATTATCTCAAAACTAAAATAATTAATAGATAAACTTTTACCGAAGAATTTTTAGAATTCCGTCGAAAAAAGAAAAAAAGTGTAGCTTTTCAAAAATAGCAATGATAACCACATTTTGATGACATCATTCCTATAGCATTCGAAAACTAACGTATCTTTATTCAAAATAATATTGCGGATAAATTTTCTCAAAAACTATTTTGAACAAGTTACCTAAAAACAAAAAAAATAACAATAAATGAATCATCATCGAAGAAATTAAAAGGCTTTTTAGAATTTCGTCGTGAATAAAAAAAGGTTTATATATATTTTCTCAAATCATTCCTATTTTTGATATCATTTCTAACACCATTTGAAACTAACAATTTTATTCGAAGATTTATTGCAAGCAGTCTAAATAAATTGTTCAAACAATTGAAAAACTTAAAGTTTAACAAGAGTAGAGAGAAGAATTTGTATCAGTTTGGAAGCCATATCGATATCTATATGCACTTTTTTTTTGCCAATGATCAACACATTTTGATGGCATCATTCTCTATACCCTTAAACGGATGCTTCACCATTGGTACAATCATTTTTCGGAATGTGATCATGCCAAACAGGCATCCTAAGATAATTGCAAGGTTGTCTCATCAGAAAACACAATCTTACACCAGTCATAATTGAGATGATTGTTTGCTCATTTTGCCCATTGAAGTCAGTTCTTTTTAGCTTGTTGGGCGAGAAGAGGAAAGCATCTTGACAATGTCAAGTACATAGTTGCAATGGAAAATTTATCAATTGTTGATCTTTTAATGCATACATCCATTGAATCAAAATAGTTGTCATATTTTGATTTCTGCCTGCTGCTGCTATTATAAATGTTTGATTGTAGCGATCTGCAAATATGTCAACCTTTAGCAATAGTTTCAGGTAACTTTTTGGGATTTCTTCACATAATGAATCTGAACTTAACTAGATACGAAAACAGAAGATTACCAAACTATTTCTTTTAGCTCTTGATTTACTTTATTTATTGCTGGGTGATTTGCTGGTGTATTGTCCAACATTCTTGATAGAGTTTGACATATTTAGGGGAGCTCCAAATATTGTCATTTCTTTCTCAAGAATATATCCACATTATTGGATGAAAGGCGACCGCGCAAGATTTGTATCGAAATACACTTGAAGAGTTCCACCGTCAGCATATTGCAAAACTAACATATATTTTCCCGAACTATGCTCTGTGTATTCAGTAAATAAATACAATTTTATGCATTTGTCGATCTCATAATTAATGCAATATCGATATCCTACGACTGGTAAACACTAGCGATCTCCACGAAGATCCTATTTACATGAACATGTATTATATATTTAATAGTTTCATTGATTTGATTGGTTAATAAAATCATGTGATTTTATAAATGACAAATTTTTAAACTAAATGACTTTTTATGACAAAAATGACTTGTCATATGACACATTGTCATTTATTTTTAAATGAAAATGTGCAATGTATGGCATTTTTATAATAGCTTGTCGATTTATTAGTGTTAAGTCAATAATAAGCTAGCCTTTATTGTATTTTTTTATTTACCATCTTTTATTTCATTTCTTATTGTTCGATTCATTTCAGAATTAAGCATAACTCATTTTATTTTATCGAAAATGAGGTCGTATTCACTTTCATTAATTAGCTAACGTCATTGATATTGTTCAGACATAAATTTCTAACATTACTTATGAATAACAATATCAGAAATGCTGTGCACCAACAACAGCAACATTGTGCTGCTTTCTTAGCAAACTTTTTTATATCATAAAGCGTGTATAAAGTACCCTCACCTATAAAAAATTTAGTCCATTTTTTTTAGTAAGACAAATTATTTTTGCTGCAAATTGGATAATTCAAAATTCGTAATTAATTACTTCAAAAATTTGATTCCTAAATTAATGGCTTTGGAGTTAAATTAAGTGGTAAAGTTTTCACAGACGAGGGTATCCCTGTAAAGAAAGAAGCACTGTATTTTACACTTAATGTTTGCTGATTAAATAAATGAAATAATTGATATTGGTAATGGCATGACTCTTGATCGTTTTTTCCAAAATCTGAATTCACAGAATTAACCACTCCATCTACTTTCAGAAGCTTTATTGAAGTATAATTAAAGTAGTACACTGTAAGATATAATAGATTACAGTACAGTATTTTTTTAGGACTAATATTTTTGCTTGTGCATTTGCAAAATTTTCAAAATTACTATCAAAATGGTGAAACCAAACTTTCTCTTGACTTATTCTGATGCGTGATTCAAACAACTAAGATTTTGGTGAAACCATGATGATTCCGGTATTACGATTCATATACATGTATATTATTAGAGAAATTTCTAAGAATCTTTATATTGTCAGCCAAAAGCCAATTACAGAAACCTCTCTAAATATAAATGCACACCCTCTAAATGCACGTTTTACTATGGTCCCGGGGGGGGGCATTTAGGGAGATTTGTACTTGTTCCTATCTTTGCAGACATAATGAAACATAAAGGTTATGATTTTGGTAACATATCTTGAAAATTAATAAAAACAGTATATCCACATCATGAAATTGGATTTTTCATCTAATACAGTACCCGACAGCATAAACCATCCAATACTGCGCCAAAATGCCAAAATTTATTGTAGATCTTATACATAAGAATTCATTTGACCAATCAGAATTCTTTAAATCATTATAACTTATTGAAAACAAAAAATCCTCTTACAGAATTATAGTTTTACTAAAGAACCATCAATCTATAAGAGAAATTTTTATATAATTATTGATTATCAAGTTATTTAACTGGTCAATAACTCAATTATGAAGTTCGTTTGGTATTCAATTCTCTTGAAATTTGTCAAATATAAAAATAACAATATCCATTTGATCCATCTTCTTTAGAACAATTTGAAGTTGACATTATTTGCTTGTAGAAATTTACATATGATCATGCTCCAGAATTATTGAAATTGATTATTCAAGAACAAAATTCTCTAAATGAATCTAACAATGAATTTATGCTTAGCAAAGATTCAATCGATTCAGAGATTTCGATAGTAAATTGTGACAACCAGTGATAAGCTTTGTTATTATTGTCCCAAATGCGAAACTCGATTTGCTGATTCTGAAGATTCTGCTTTTTTGAGCGTATCATGCATGTTTAACGCAGCAGGACATATGGTTCATTCTGCCGATGTCAAAAATGCAAGGTGGGGGCTATTCATCGAAAATTTGAAATTACCTTCTTTTCTCGGAATTGATTTCTGATTCGATTATTGGTGACAATACTAGTTAATATCGCGCGTGTTACGTAATCGATTTTCCGAGTCAATCATTTTACATGTACATGTACACATGTACGTATGTATACGTGTGTATATCATTTGACATTGAATGACCAAATGATGTAATCATTGCGAATACATGTACGTATGATCCTAGTTACACGTACATGACGTACATGTACACAAACGCAAATACGTACGTAGCGGTAGGTATCGGTTAATTTTTGATACATCCCTCTTTTTACGAACTATATTGATGAAAGAATTATTCACGAGTTTATAGCTCCCGTAGTAATGCTCTTTTATAGTTTACGGGTATGTTCATTGGTTGTTGTTTGATTGTATGCATTATATCTTTTTTTTACCAGCAAGAAACAATACTGTATTTAGATAAAAATCTAGCACAACTTTAAAAGCAATTGATTTACATTTTCTTGTGGCATGTTTAAAAGTGTATTACAAAGACACGAATGTATTGAAGCAAAAGTAAAGTTAATAACATTGAATTAACGGCGACCAAGAATTATAATTGTCTTAGTCATATCTGTATTATTGACTTGGAGTTAGCATATTTGTTAGTTTACAAGCGTGAAGATTGGAAATTCCCGTCAGAAAGTTATCGATTTATCTACGTATTTGCCATATGTGTAACTTATTTCTCAATTAATTCCTTAAAACTGGCAATAAAAATCAAGATACGTACTTTTCTAGATTACAATATTTCTAAATTTAGCTGTTTAATCGGAGATAACAATAAGGTTTAATACGTATTGATCAACGTTTGACATTACATACTGATACGTTTATCAATTGTAACTCGCACATTTATCAGAAAGACTGTAAAATAAAAGAAAATAGAATGAAAACTGACTCGTTATTGGCTTCACACTCTAATAAGTTGGCAAAGTTTTATGAAAATGCCAAACATTGCGACATTTCGATTATTGTTGGAGAAAATGAGCGAACTTTTACAGCGCATTCGTCAATACTAATGGCGCAGTCGGAATATTTTGCTATTGCTCTTTCCGATGTGTGGGTAAAACGAGAACCGAACAAACTAATCATCTTTAAGAAGCCAAATATTGAACCGCGTATCTTTGAAATCTTAATAAGGTAATCTTGATTTTCAAAACCGTTTGGAATTATCTTAGATTGAAACTAATCGGTTCTTTGTATAACGATAAGATATATGTACAGTGGCGAAATCGATTTGTTAGATCATGGGGTGCCAACGCTTTTCGATTTATTAGTTGCTGCCGATGAATTGATTCTTGAAGATTTAATTGAATATATTCAAGAATATTTGTTGGATCAATGCTCTGAATCTCTGGTTGAAAATTTCGCTATGATTAATCAAATTGCTTTTCAACATAGCTCCTTTATAAAACTTCAGGAATTCTGTACGGAAATTGCATGTAAAAATCCGGCCGCAATTTTCCAATCCAGCGATTTTGCAGAAATTCCAGAGATAGCAATCGTCACTATGCTCAAACGAGATAATTTGAATCTAAGCGAAATTGAAATTTGGGAAAAGGTTCTTGAGTGGGGAATCGCTCAAGTATCCACTTCTGATGACGTTGATTTATCGATTCCAGTGGAGCAATGGTCACAAAATGAATTTAATCAACTCAGCGCTTCACTCGAAAAATGCCTACCATTAATTCGTTTCTTTCATATAAACTCTGTTGATTTCTACAACAAAGTGATGCCATATTCGGAAATATTACCAAAAAAACTTTACAAAGATTTATTGCATCATTACTTGGTACCTGGAAGTGAGGAACAACAAGCATCAGGTCTCCCCATCCGCGATTCGGATAGCCCAGTGTCAACAGTTCTTTCTCGTAACCAAATCAATAAAATAAGTCAATGGATAAAAGAACAAGATATTAAAAAAAATTATCCATTCGACTTTAGACTTGTATTACGCGGCAGCCGAGACGGATTTTCTGCTAGATCTTTCCACCGTTTATGTGATCGCAAAGGTTCAACCCTTGTTGCTATCCGTGTCAAAGGTTCTAATCAAATTATCGGTGGCTACAATCCTATTGACTGGAAAACTCTTGACATAACTTATTCTGGATTAGCGAGCTTTTTATATAAATTCGATTCTGATGACATGATGGGATTAAATGGGACTTTAAGTAGATATAAAACTGGTTCTAGTGTGCATGACTATAAAACAATGGGTCCTTCGTTTGGAGGTGGTTATGACTTGGGTTTGTTTACTTCTGCAGGTAATTATTGTGTGAAATCTTCTTATGAGTCTGGTCTTTTAAGTGACATAAACCAACGAATAACTTTTGATATTGAGGATTATGAAGTATTTCAAATAGTTCCTAGATAAATTTACCTTTTCATAGCGAATTCACAATTCTAATACTTATATTATTTAGCATATCCTTCTAAATTAATTTACACTTCAATAATTATTTTAGCATGTCCTTTAAATTATTAGTTTATTACACGTGAATACTACTGTTTTCTTAAATAAACCATTTTTATGGTCCTCTAGCGAAATTTTATTATCAAAATAACAACATAGGTACATAATAAGTAATTTTAGGATCGATATCCATTTTTACTGTATAGTCAATTTAGATTATGGTGAGAATAATATTGACCAGGAAAGAGAATACCGGCACCAGTTTTGGTAATTACAGTAATTACGCGCGCCAAAAATCATGTTAACCTTTCCTAATCAGAACATTAAATCTATTATATCAAATTAATCGTTTGAGTCCTAACTATTTATTCAAATAATTAACAACAGTATGCCAAAAATGAGTCCCGGATGAATATGAAATCCTCACAGAACACTGATTTAATAGTCGATCTTGATATGTCCATTTAGTGAGGACAGCATTTAAGAAACAAAATATTTCATTATTTTGTTTAAAATTGACCTACGCAATCTGCACACCGCAGATTGTTGTGTATAGATAAAAAAAATCATGCTTTAATACGTATTAACAATCACAATGCGAAGTACTGTCAGACCTCCCTACGTGCAACTCCGCGGGACCATGCAAAAACTTGCACTTAGAGAGGTATTGGATTTATGGAAGTAAAAATACATAAGGGGTTGCACTTAGAGAGGTCTGACTGTATTGATATTCCTGTACATATATCATGCGCTAGATTGTTTTGAAAGTATCGTATTTCGTAGACTAAAGTAGAAAATTTTCAATCTTTAATTTAACCTCAAAGTTATTATTTTAGTAACGTAAATTTGTGATGAAATTGCACTGTGAATTCTTTTTTCAGACTAAATAAAGAGCTAAAGTTTCCAACTTACTTAAATCAATTTATTGTAAGAAACAAACCGAAGTTAATAAATTAGAGACAGAATCGAAGCAAAGAGAACTTAGCGGGGTAATTTAGTCCACAAAAGGTATGGGTGCGCAGATTAATTTTTAAATGGATTTTAGATACTGCATGTCAATAATATAAGCATATAAAATAAATTAATATTTTTTATTTACTAGATATATCATCAGTAGTAAAAAACTTATGAAGATGTAATCAATATACAGTCAGACCTCCCTACGTGCAACTCCGCGGGACCATGCAAAAACTTTCACTTAGAGAGGTATTGTATTTATCGTTATGGAGGTAAAAATACATATATATCTTACAAGTTGGGGCCAAATTAGAATGTGCATTTAGAGAATAATGGCACTTAGAGAGGTTGTGCTTAGGGAAGTCTGATTGTACATTACTTGGGTTTTGGGAAATAATATTCAATCTGTTTTCTTGATAATATTATTAAAAAATGTTATATTTCAAAAGTTGTTATGTTCAATCAACAGTTTTATGACATCTAACGTAGCTCGAAGTTAATGAAAAACTCGAGCTGTAAAATTATTCTAATTTAGAATTTTATACTAAGATCTGAAGTACAAATATTCAATTAACTCTAAATTTTTTCGAATTGCTATTTTCGAAATTTAGTTAATTGAAAAGTAGTTGTGTATTAGCACATTAATATACAGTCAGCACGGAAAATAATAGCGGTAGTGCTCCAACCGGGTCGGGTCGGGGTCAAAGACCCGAAATATTTCGTGTCAGCCTAAAAATCGTTGTTTCTTGTTCAATATTAATTGAAATTAAACGAAGATTTGTGGATATATACACAATTACATTCCGGACAAATCTATTAAGACACAAAATACAAGTGTCTTAGTAAAAATAAACGTTATTAACGAAAAGCTATTTTACGATTTTCGGGTCAAACCCGACCTGACCCGAAATTATCGGTTCGGGTTGACCTCAAACCCGACCCGAACAGAGCTTTAAATGGCGACCAAATTTTTATTAATAAACGCTAAATAAATAATTACGTCCGAAATGCCCATATAGAAAATCAATACTTGATACACTCTCCTTCCGCGTCAATGCAAGCTTGAACGCAGTTCGGCATACTACTAATACAGTTAAGAACCACCTCTCTCCCACTTCTCAACTAACGCAACAAAACCCTCCAATGATAAACTTCCTTTTTTGTGACATCTTTTTTTCCACATTTCGCTTCAAAAATGCCTAGACTTTTTTGATCAGATTAAATATCGTGACTGTACGACGGCTACAGAAGAACGCGGTCGGGTAGTCGGACTTCGATAACATGCTTAACGTCGTTTGAGGTATGCATCAGATCGTTATCTTGCTGGAAAATCCAGCACCAACAACTGTACATATATACTACATGTAGTTGCATTGTTATTCCCAATACAGATGTCGATCCATACTTGTGGAAACGTGCACATTCCGACTTGCCACGTGCACAAATCACTCGCCACACGTGAAGCTTTAACGAATGCTTCACCATTGGTGCAAGAGTTTTTCCGGAGCTCGACCACGCCAGACAGGTATTACGAAAAACTGCAAGGTTACTTCATCGGAAAACACAAGCTTGCGCCAATTATAATCAAAGTGGTTGGATGCCCATTGAAATCGGTTTTCTTTCGCTTGCGGGGGCAAAGCAGCAGTATAACCGAGCCTATAAATCACGAACAGTTTGAACATTTACTTCAAATCTAGTGTGCGTTTCTTCAAGTCGCGCTTTTATTTCAGCTGCTATGAGAAAATAGTTTCCAAGTTTGCGACGCATCTCAGGAGAAATTTTACGTGGACAACCAGGACGATGAATAACCGGAATTTTCCATTTCTTTGAAGTAAAACAACATAGCGTTTGCAGGAGCGAAACGGAACGCCAGTTTTTCGTGAAATTTCGGCTGCATTGTGGCGCTATCTCTCCAGAATTTCTTAACCATTTCGCGGTTGGATTTTAAGGAGTTAATAAACTAATTAGAAAGGAAATAAAATAAGAACAGTAAGGCTTAGAAATCCATTTTAAAACACTAATAAAAAGTGCTTGATATAGTAGATTAATTAGTTATAAGATATACTGTAACGATGTTGCCTTTATTTACTAACACTAATAATTAAACACACGGTGAAGTTCACTTCAACTAAGAAGCCCATTCCAACTAAAAACTTTGTTAATGTGGATTCCTTCATTATATATGGAGATTCACTGTGTATATATAGCGACATGATGAAACATGTGATTTATAACCAATAGACAATTTTCCGTCGTTCACGTTTTTATTTCCATAGCTCAAGGTTAATAATCAGGTTGTTCAAACATTAAGACAACTCTATAAAAAAAGACAAGCACGTAAAATGCATGTAAAATATACGGAAATCGCAAGAAAGAGCACGTAGGCACGTAAACGCGACAAATTTCGTATACATAAACACGCGTTTCGGGCATGGTTTTGCTGATGCGGAAATGACAGAAATTGTTATCCCGTGCGGTTCCATGTAAAAAAAAACCTGTATTTTACGTGCTTGCCTTTGTTTTATAGGGGAAGTTAAGAAATGTGTCAAACAATATTTAGTCATGCAAATTGCAGTTAGTGTTCTCGGATTCTCGAGAATATCTTTGTGTATAAGTCATTTAGAATGTAATTATAAATATAATCTTCATCAATAGCAGCACCCAATCGTCCGATTATATATACAGTCAAACCTCGTTATAGTGTTCGGGCTATTAGTGAAAATTTTCAAAAATTCACTATATCGAGTTTATTAATAAATTTATTGTGACAGATCAGATTAAAATGAAATCAGATTATAATAAAATCAATCAAAATTTTTTTTTATGAGATAAAAATTTCAAGGTTAGAGCATATCGATATAGCGATAGTATTAAAATCTGTAATATAATTACATGTATTTAAACATTTTAATAATCCGTCACAATATCAGTAGCACATCTGGAATGTGTGCCAGTTTCGTGCCACAGACCAATAAGGATGTGCGAATTTTTGATCAGCCAGAAAAACAATCCGGCGCAAAAAATGAAAAATGCGAAAAATACGGAAAATGGATGTTCAAATCTAACTTGGAGTACTAATAAAAAATGTCGGTGAGGCAATTTTACATACAACCTTGATCTCAACTCTAACCCTAACCCCAACTCTATCGCTATCAACTTTTGGGTAATTTTATGGCTGCGGCACGAACTGGCACACATTCTATCTAGAGTTTAATTAGTCCTTCACTATATCGAGAGTTCACTATATCGAGAGTTGACTGTACATCATGCCCCGTTTTATATAGAAATCTGTTTAAAGCTCAAATTTAAGTAAAAAGCTCGCTAATCCTGAATAATGATTTCCATTGCAACCACCGATAATTCCTTAGACACAAACAGCGACAATGGTTGAGCCCTTGCGATCAATGGAAACTGTTAGCGTTAGCAGTAATCCCACGTTTAAAGTCGAATGGATAATTTTTGTTATTTATTAATTCGGTTGCAGAAAGACTCACTGATATTGACGAATTATGAATGGAATGAAGTGACGCTTGTTCCAGGTACCAAGTAAATCTTTGATACGGAACTAGTTCCAGAATATATATGGAATTATTGCGCATTTTCCGAGTCAGTTCCTGAAATTGCGCTAATTCCGAAGCAGTTCTTACTATTTTTTGATGCAGTTCCCCGCGATTTTTTTCATAGGTATGGTATCACTTGTTATAGAAATCAACAGAAAAGAACGAATTAATTGTAGACAATTTTTGAGCATAGCACTGAGTTGATTGAATTCATTTTATAAAACTGCAGCCTGATTTTTACAAAAGATCATAGCAAAATTTCAACCATGGATTTGTTCCAAAAGTTGCATTTAATTAAACCTTCAAGAACTAATGCCGCAAAATTTGTCAGCGAAAATGCTTATATTGTAAATAACGATAATTTAATAACTTATTTCAAATAATTAATTATGGAATTAAGATAATTTTATTTAATACGTTGTGTTTTATACATTATATCAGTCCTAATAACATACTTTCTTCCTTCAATTACTGCTGAACCCTCATGTAGCAAATCATGCTGAAATATTAAAACCATTCCTGTTTTTGGCACAACTTTAACTTCATCCCTGTTCAAAGAATAAGACAAAAAGCTTGTTTCACCACCAACGAATCCCTCATTCAAATATAACTGGAAAGTGATGCAACTTTTTTCATTGCCATCTGGGCGAACATAAGTTCCATCACAATGCGCTTCAAATTTCTGTCCCGGATCGTATCGCAAAAACCGCAATCTTTCATTGAGTCCGGCCACAGGTTTATCATACCAGAGAGCAGGAACGAATTGTTCGATTCGTTTCCAAAGGATATTTGTTATTTCGACATCATCTCGAATGTATCGATAATTATTTCTTACATCAGTTATTATTTTTTGTCGTCCATAGCCTACGTTTATTAAGGCGATTTCATAACTACCAGCTTCAGAAAGGTTGATTAGAGCTTGACATTCTTCTGGAGTGCATACATTGTCGATTGTGAACGCCAGGGGGTTTCGTTCGTTCAAAAAACTCAAATCGACTGGTATTGCAACTAGCGGATATGTTGGAGGATTTTTTAATAGAATTTCTGCCATTTTTCGATTTTTAGCGTAGTCATTTCGGGTTTAAGTACTTGCTATCCGCAGATATGCACTACGTAGTTTGTAAAACATGTCACAATATTGTATGACGTATTTGAACCAACCAAAGATAGCAAAACGGTAACATAAGCCAACGATAATCATATGCGCAGTTTCGCAACAGTCATTCATACAGGAATTAACGGAGAAAATTCCAGCATAATCTAGTAATGGAATGAACAAGTGTTCGAAATCACTCGAATTTTCATGCATATTTGTATTTGTAACACGTTGATCGTTATTTAATGTGATGGGTTGCGAATAAATTAAAGACTGAATAACATTTGATATTAAATAAATCGATTCTAAAAACTAACTCAAAATGTTTGCCTTCTATCCGCCACATCATAGCAACTATGTCTATACTCCTTATCAACCACGGTTCTATAAACCAGTTAGTCCGATAGCGCGCAGTCGCAATGAATCATATTACGCCCCTACAACACCTATGTATGATTTAGTCACTGATCTAAACGAACAAGAACAACGACGACGAGCACAGGAAGCAGTTCAACAGCAACAAGAACGTCACGAACGAGAAAATCAAGCTCGTCAACGGGCATATAGACAATGGCTTCACGAGAAAAAAGCAACGCGTGAAGCAATGAAGCCATTTGAACAACGAACTCCACCACATTTATGTCCGAGTAACAATGACATAAATCTTAACAAAAGTCCGCGAATTAGAAGAATTCCAATTCAATCTGGTAGCATCAATTAATCCCTTCTACAACTACAAAATCGTCACCTACAATATTGCCATCATTATTATGTTTATTTGCAT
>CAJVPL010001334.1:0-14705 GCA_910591945.1 Ambispora gerdemannii | reverse complement strand
ATATATATTATTTCATTTTTATTATTTCACTTTTCATTTTTTCACTTTTATTATTTTATTTTTCTGATTTTTCACTTTTATATATATATTTTTACTTTTAGTTATTTTACTTTTTAATTTTTCAAAATTTTACTTTTTACTTTTTACTTTTATATAAGTTATTTCACTTTTATATAAGTTATTTCACTTTTATATATTTTTATAATTATTTATTTTACTTTTTGTAATTTCAAAAAAATATATAAATAAGAGGTGTTGTCTGAGCCTTAACTCAACATGTTGTAACTAAAATAAAAATCTCTCTTAACAAAAACCTTTCTCCAAATATTTCCCATCTCTTATATTTTCTTTATACACTTCAAATCTTGTGTATAAGTATTCTTATATCATATTGAATTTATCAAATTACTGATAGCTTTATATCATATTGCGCCAAGCAAATTATTGTTATTGACTTTGAACTTTATATCATATTGTACTGAACAAATTGCTGTTATTAGATTATTGAGCTTTATATCATATTATATTGAACAAATCGCTATATTGAAATTATTAAAATTGGATTATAAGTATTTTACTTTTTGTTATTTTGAATTTTTAATTGTTAATGAATATTTCTCACTTGTGAGAAGAATATTGACTCTCGATATAATGACCATGCAGATCCTATTGTAAATAATATAAATTCAATAGAATCTGCATGATCATTATATCGAGTTGACTGTAATATATAACAAAAAAATGTCATATGTTTTGCATCACATAAATAAAAAATAAAATGGATAATATCTCATAATTTATATGTTATATATGCAAATAAATAAATATATATGTACATGTATACAAAAAGAGTTTTGAAATTCTAATCACAGCACTACTTTGGAATAAATAAACAAAAATTAATATTTTAGCATTAGTGATGTGTTTTTTTTAACATAACTCAAATAATATATAAAAGTTATATCTATTAGTATATCTATTAGTATAGTTTTTCAGTTTATTTTAATAAACATATCATTAAATCAATATGGGTCATATCACTATTGAACAAAGATCATGAATTTCTGCCTTTCTTCAAGAAAGATTCTCTTCTCTATATCACATCAAAAGAAAATATTGCGCAATCTTCTGTTATCCAACTTTAAAAAAAACAGAAACTACTAGTTCTGTAAAAGATTTACCAAGCAAGATCTGGCCATCCACAATTTTTTACAGGTTGTGATGAACGTAATATTCAATATATTCCGAGTGGTGAATGCTGTATCGATTCAAAACAAAATTATAAACTAATAATAAAATCAATGTAAGCAATAGTACTATAAGAAGAACTTTACGTAGAAATGGTTTTTCTGCTAGAATCAAACGAAAAAAAAAACCATATTTAAAAAACACATCGAAAATTGCATTTAAATTTGCTAAGAAATACAAGGATTGGACGGTGAATAATTGGAACAAGGTAATTTGGTCAGATGAGTCTAAGTTTATGATATATGGATTAGATGGTCGTGAATATTGTTGGAAATGCAAAACTGAATCATTAGATAATCATGTAAAATTTACAGTCAAATTTTGTGGTGGAATTATTATGATCTGAAGTTGCTTTTCTTCAGCGTTAATAACATCGCACCATGAATTAAAAATTATACTGCGAGATTTTGAATGATGACTTGTTAGAAACTATCGAGTTAATAAGAATAATATCACTTTCCAACAGGATAATGATATGAACCATATGGCTAATTTAATGGAACAATGATTTTATGATAACAATATTGATGTATTAGAATGGCCACCACAATCTCCTGACCTCAACCCTATAGAACATCTCTGGAATGAAATGGATACATGTTTGTGAAGATTAGAAAATCCAGTTCGTACTCAAGCTGAGTTATGAGAAAATAACGGATCATGACTTTTTAACTAGTCTAATTGAAAGTATGCCCAAATGAATAAATGATATAATTGAGGCTAAAGAGGGTATACAGAGTGGTAAAGAATAGATTATTTAAATTTCGTAAATTTTTATTCGTTAGTTATTTAAATTTCAGTTTTAAATTATTTACATTGTAAACAGTCAAAAAAAATGCATCATGTAAAATTGCATCGATCATTATTACATATTTATTAATCAAATAAAGAATTATATTTACATGTTTTGCAAAATTTGGTAAATAATATATGTCAGAATTGGTGAGTTTCAGGTAATGTTATTGAATTTCTAATTTTATTTTGTGTGATACAAAACATTTGACGGCAACTGTATAAAGGTTCTCAAAAACATTAATAAAAGACAGAATTAATTGTGCACAATAATTCTCCAAGTAAAGTAACACTTGTAAAATAGAAATAATTGTGTACAATTCTTCCACCAACTAGTGTAGTTTTGAAAAGACACTGAATTTAATTTAATTGATTTGATTGACGGTTAGGTCCTTTAGTCCAAAAAAAGGCATTAAATAGTGATACTATAAACGGAGCAATTTTTTGATTGTATAGCTTAAGGCTTTTAGCTAGAAAAAGCAAACGATTTGAGTTTAGTTTAATAGATATTGTTAATAGACATTGTTGATAGGAATATCACCGCCACTTAAGAATAAAGAAACTCAAATTCCCTTACCTAGACATTAAGCAGCCCACTCTCACAAATCAGTCTCTACATTCTCTCCGCCCTCTTGTTGTAGGTACAGAATCTATTTTTGAAAAAGGTTCATACTTTAGAAATGGTTCATTTTTACTCGTTCATCAACTCTAATGTAATTTGCTTTGAATTGTGTAATACTTTGTGTTCATCCTTACCGTTAAATATTTTCTCCATGATCCCCACCGTCGTAGTTGTGCAACTATGCCTGTATTTGACTTCATAATTTTCGTGCGTTCTTTTATTAGACTATTGATATCTTTATTTGTGCTAGAAGTCTAAATCTATGCTAGGATAGATTCAGTCCTTCGGGGTTTAAATCTCGGTAAATTTTGGGCCAATTTTATGAAAATTGGTAAATACGTAGGTAGATTTCATAGAGTAGAACATTTTTAATTAGTGATTCAAATTAGGATCTGTCTTGGAGAAAAAGTTGTTCAATGTGAGAACTTTACTAATTGTACATTTTGATTTAAATCATTCTATTTCACAAAATAATTTGTTATCGAATTATTGTTAAAAATATTAGAGGTTTCAAGATTTCAAATGAACACCTTTTTACATGTATTTTGTTTGAACTAATCATGGCAATCAAGTTAGTTTTTGTGTTTCGTTACATGTGTGAGTCACTGTAATAGATATTCTCAACAATCTGAATAAAGCTCTGTTCGGATCGGTTTCGAAAATCGTAAAATAGTTTTTAGTTGATAACTTTTATTTTTACTAGACACTTGATTTGGTGTCTAAGTAGAGTTGTTTGGAATGTAATTGTGTATATACCCACAAATTTTCGCTTAATATTGAACGAGAAATAACGATTTTTAGGCTGACCCGAAATGTGCGTTCCGACCCGGTTGGAGCACTAAATCTGAATACGTACTGGTACATGTAAATTCACGCAGGGAAACTTGTGTATTGTGGCTAAGACATGTTCATGTCGATGTACTGGTACATGTATTAACATTAACTGCGTGTAGATGTACATGTACATGTATTTAAGAACATGTATTATTTCAAATCACATGTACTTTACACGCAAAATAAATTCACAGGCTATTGTTATTACACTTTAATACTATAAATTTTTAAATATGTTTCAAAGTACTTTGCACAAAGTAATGAAAGTTTCATTAGTTCAGAAAACTGTATTAGCTAAGGTCTATGGATGTATGAATATATGTAAAAATATCGAATTCATATTAGTAAAATAATGGTAATTTTGATACAAAAATAATATGATTCATATTATGTATTTGCTAATTAATCATGTAGATTAGTAGCTCGGAGAGTGAAATTAACAAATGTCATCTCTTGATAGTTATTCAATTATCGCAATAAATTAATGAGACTAGTCAATTTTGTCATTAAATAAAAAACAGACTTGAAATGATGTGAATTATCGAACCATTTTGTATTATACATGTAAATTTTCATTTGGTAAGGTGTATATACGTATTCAATAATTTAGCATACGTATCCCGAGAATCGACTAACAACACCTGACGAGGCGCAGTCAGCTATCGTTAAATTACCATTAATAGTTTAGCTAAATGCATTGGTGTTACATGAACTTGTGCAACATAGACTACATGTACGTAATACGTGTAGATAGTTGTACATGTACATTCCCCAAATTCTCTCATACAGAGAATGGCATCAACACTCGCATCCTTATGTCTTCAAGCAATCTTTGAAAACTTTTCCACATCGAATGAAGAAGCAGAAGGAGAATATTCCTCGTTCAAAGACTACGAAAAGAAAGCCAGCAGCCAAATCCACAACAACAAAATTTACAATAATCGACGTCAATTACTCTATTTTGCACTTGTAAATCGTCATTGGTGCGATAATGCAATCCCGTATTTATGGAAACGACCATTCCCTTTATTATCGGGAATATCATTTATTTCAACACTTTTGAGATGTTTTGAAAATGACAATCATCCCAGGCCACTATTTCAGTATAATTTATTTATCAAAAAATTGTCGTTGGAATCTTTCATGGAGGCTATTGTTCGATGGTCGAAGTCAAGTCAACAACGAAAATCAGGAAAGGTTCCGATTCCCAATATATTGAAATCACTTTTTCATCATTTGATTAACAGTAAAACAAATTTTTACCTTGAACTTGAGTATGAGGACAATATAGTTTCATCTTTATATGAATACAAAAATTGGAGTATTTTTCAAATACCGAACGCCAAAGAATCATTACGACAATTGCGTTATCTAAAAATTTCTAGTGCTCAAGACATACGGCTGCTTGAATCAGCATCAAAAATTTGTCTTGATCTTTCAGTTCTCACCATAATCTCCGACAATTTACTTAATAGAGAACATTCACATCAATGCGAACTTTTCTCTTACTTTAACTCTTTTCAGAATTTAAAATTTCTTAGACTTGATTGCGGACAATACGCTTCACGCTTTTATTGCGACAATTTTATAATTGAACTTGCAAGAAAATTACCTAAAACATTGGACACTCTGATTATCGAAGGGGACTTGAAGATTTCAACACATGCTTTGAGGCAATTTTTACATCGATCTAGAGGGTCACGTTTCAAACTATTAGGATTCCCGCATTCTAAATCTATTTCTGATGCGCATTTAGATGTTATTTTGGAAGTGGTTAAATATTCGTACACGGATATCGGCATTCAAAGACTGAATGTTTCCAATGCGATCTTGTCACAAAATCAAGTGTGGAAATTTGCAAGTCAGGGAATTGAACTCATCTCTTAAGGTACTTTCGGAGATCCCTTTAGTTTCCATTCTCTGTTCATCATCATCAATATACGTATATCACTTTACTTTTCAGATACGTAATGCGATTGAAGATATTTGCAAAATACAGGTCATCAATTTCTTCGATAGAAAATGAGACAGCTGTGGACAATTTGAAATTATCAGTTAGGATACTGTATATATTGTTATTCAAGCATAGTAATCACCAAAATTAGCATCAGATAATAAAAACAATTTATCTCTCAATTATCAAATTTATTGGACGATGGAATATCACGTAGTATTGAACGTAATCAAAATATTTACTCTCTCACTTGCTAAGGCCTTGGAAACTACATGGTGGTGGCGTTTCTCATTTCTTCTTTGACAAACATAACGATCACAAATTCGACTGTAAATGATTGGGGAATTGAAAAAGTGGATTTTTAGGCTGCCAGTGAATACGAGAGATCCGTTTTCGGCTGTATTTTATTATTTAACAATCACTTTCAAATATCAATTTTCAATTACGTAATAGCTATTTTATCTAACTACCATCGAAATATTTTCTACGAAATACATTTTCAGTGACAACTTTTTCCGTAATTTGGAATCTCGTGAGCAAAACACCGGACATTTAAACTATTTCAAAGAGAGTGATTTGTCGCTCTTATAAACCAACCATCGTTCGAAACACACAAGAATCCAAACTTTGTTCAGGAAAAGTGTTCAGAGGAGACAATACCAACCACCATCGATAAATATTTCGTCAGTACGTCAGACATCTATTTCCTACTCGGTCCTAAGTCTTCGGTGATGACGTAATACATAATACTTGGTCTTATTTAAAATTAAAAAGTGCTGAAAAGACTGTCAGTTCAGTCCTTATTCGGACTTCTAGTCTTTTAGTCTTCTCATGATCTGACAAAGATGAACAGATTGCGTTTTTTGTCACTCGACGTTTTAAACATCTATGCATTATAAATAAAAATAATGTTCTCAAAATTAAAAAGAAACTTATAAATATATTCAATGTTCTAAAAAAAAGTTCGTCTCGAGAGACAGGATCAGAAAATTTGATCTATTGTAATAATGTAATCAAAACTTTAAAATATCGATATAAATGGATCATTCCAAAATTCGTCATTTGAAAATATGTCGACATATAATTCATCCCAATTGCCATTGTACCTAATCTGCTGCTCCCATTCTACTTCATCCCATAAGCTATCCACTTTTGTTTCGATTCCGTTAAGTTTCAAATATTCCACATTATTTCTGGTCAAAAATCTCGCCTCAGAAAGGTCAAGTTTCTGAACACGAATGTCCAATTGCGGATTTTTAACCGCTTCCAAGATGATTTCTAAATGTTCATCAGAGAAACATTCTGAATGCGGAAATCCTAACAGTTTGAAATGTATCTCTCTAGCACCGTGTAAGAACTTATCCAACGAATCCACGGAAAAGTTTAAATCTCCATCAATTGAAAGAGTTTCTAATGTTTTTGGTAACTTTTTACCGAGTTCCGTTAAGAATTCGTTTCCGTAAATCGTTGACGTGTATTGTCCGCAATCAAGTTTTAGTGATTTTAGATTTTTAAACATGCCAAAATACGAGAGTAATTGGCGATATTGTGAATATTCCTTGAAAATGCTGCTTAACCAGGTTGACGAGTAGGAATTTATTTCAAGCGAGGAAAGATTGGGACAGATTTTTGCAGCAGATTCTAAAAGTTGGATGTCTCCAGTAGTCGATATTTTTAAGTAACGTAATTGACCAAGTGAAGTTTTTGCGTTCGGCAGCTGAAAAATATTCCAATCACTATCAGGAAATTCGTATCTATGTAATAAACCGACTTTGTCGTACTCATAATCAAGCTCGAATAAAATAGTCGTTGAACTATTAATCAAATCATGGCAAAGTGTTTTCCATATATCGGGAATTGTTGGTATTTTCACAGAAATTGCATCATCACTATCTTTTCCCGAATTTCGTTGTTGATTCTCATGCCATTTTAATTTTGTCCATTGCACAAAAGCACCGAGTATCGATTCCAAAGAGAATTGTTTAATGAATAAATTATATCGAAATAGTGGTCTTGATTCATTATCCTCATAATCTTCATTACCACCAAGACATCGTAAAAGAGTAGCAACAAACGATCCACCCGATGATAAAGGAAACGGTCGTTTCCATAATATCGGAATCGCATTATAACACCAATGACGATTCACTAGAGCACAATAAAATAATTGACGTCTATTCCTGTAGATTTCGTCTTCGTAGTTGTAATGTTTGGAACTGTTGTAGAAAGTTGATTCATGTCCTGCTTCTAATGTGGAAAAGTTTTTGAATATTTCGTGTAGACATAAAGCAGCCAGAGTTGATGCCATTTTTCTAGGGTTGCAATAATCAAATTGTGGATTATTTGTATGATTGTTACAATGCAATAGGATATAAATAGAGCAACCTATTTGCGTAATCATTGCTGCACGGTTATATCAATGTACTCTGTAACATTTACATGTAAATGGATAGATTTACGGTTTTCATGTGTATCAGTATGGCCGAAATATTCGCCAAAATCCAGTCAGTTCATTTTACACGCACAGTACATATCGATATCGTATTATAGACTTAATACGGTATATTCTTTGTTCAAAGATAAGCCATTTTTCTATATACGGGAATTCTATATCGATACATGATCAATGAGAAAATTTATTCTTTAATCGATAACGTTAACGTTAACGTTAATGCAAACGTTTAATTAAAAAAGATTAATAATAACAATGTCACCTTCTATTCCTCTATTTAGAGGTTTCCAACGTGAACACTTACCCGGATTTTTCGAAAGACTAGAGAGGTCATTCATTATAGATGTAAAATCAACGTCGACAATAACAACGAGCGAGGAAAAATTAAAAATTCTCGAACATCAAATTGCGTCCGAAGCTAAGCGTTGGTATACAAAAGTCGATTGGAACCAGTGGCATAATGATAATACAATCGCCACGTATGAAGATCGTAAAAATTGGATGTTGGAAAATTTTCCTTTTCATTCAACCAAAGATCAATGCGGATATAAAAAATTCTTGAAGCAAGGTCCGCTGGAATCACCAAAAAATTTCCTTTCTCGAATCAAAAAATTCGTGATAAAAGAGCAAGAAGCGAGCCACAAGGGCATAGATACCAAAGATTCGATAACAGAAGAAGATATTGAAGAAATGTTTATTGATGGTCTTTTACCGCCACTCCAAATCTATATTTCACAATTAACCACTGCTACTTTAACATTTGGAGAACACGTTAATCGAGTTGCTCGTCGATTTTCAAAAGGATTCGATAATGTCCACAACTACAATCAATCCAAGCCGACAACTCATCGTCGAATAATAAATTGGAAAGGGATTGAAGAATCTCAACATGGAGATAACGACCATGAAGAATATAAAAACCTCTCAAAATTTCCTGCTTTGGGTGCGGTTCATTGTATTAAGCAAGGAACCGATGAAAGTCCTTGGGATTATTATATTCGTCTAGGCGATGCTTGTGAACACGATGGCTTGGATGTGGATCAATATCGAGTTCTTTTGTACTTTCGTGGGCTACAGCAAAAGATTCAAGATCACCCAAAAGTTTGGAACGCGAAAAATATCGAAGAACAAATTTACGCGACTCAAATATATTGGACGAGTGAGTACTGGGATAACCGACATTACGAGGCACATTTGGAATTCACAGAAAATGGAAACGAATATCGACAAGTAGACGACAATAAGTATGATTTTTCGAAAGAACGAATTAGTATCTTGCCTGTGAGTTTCGGTGAGGTGGATCCATTCTATTTCGATTTTATGCAACCTAGTATTGATGTTGATTCTTGTGTGTTTGCTTTTGGCGGAAGTTCGGGAAGACTTTTCTAGAAATTTTGTTTTAGCTTTTGAAAATTGTATGTATGCTTGCTTGTCAACCATATAAAAATTTTCTGTTTTACTAAATAACTTGAGATTCAAATCTGAAAAATCCCCAAAATTAATATTAAAGTATCGTTGCATAACGATAATTACAAGTGGGATCATAAATTTAAACTAGAAGATGGAGAACGCAAAGTTGCGTTGAATTCATTACACACAATTAAAAGCAAATTACATCCGAGTTTATAAACGAGGTAAATGAACTCCTTTTAAAGTGTAAGATTATTTCTTTTTTTGTTTTTCAATATAACGATAATTCAAATTAGACTTGGTAAATATTATGGAACGAATACTGACTTATGCAAAAATGGCGGTCCACGCAAACACAGTATATCGATATGAATCTAATTGACTTGGAACGAAAATTTTAATTATATCGATATTATCATAGTAGGATTTAATATTGTGCAAAAAATTTTGCAGTTCTTTATATAACGATAAGTCCAGAGGTACTAATGGGGTATATGATAAAGCGTTGTACCCACGTGATCAATCACCGGTCAATGCTTTGTAAGGTCAGGATAAGGGTTAGGGTAGGAGTGGAGTAAAAGTTATATGTAAAATTGTCTTCCCGACATTTTTAATTAGTCTTTCAAGCTAGGTTTACCCATTCGTTTTCCGTATTTTTCACATTATTTGCCTTTTTAATTTTCTTGTGCCGGATTTGTTTTGCCGGGTTGATCAAAATTTGTGCATTCTTATTGGTGATCAACAAAATTTGCGTATCCTCATTGGATGGATTACCTGAAGGTACAACGCTTTATCGTATCCCCTAAATGGGAAACCACACACTAAAGCTGCAGATCGTTATAGGTTTGGGATGGTTATGGGCAAAGATACGTACGTATATATGAGTACCAAATAACCTTCCCGAACAGTGCAAATTCATTGAAAAATGTTGGGAACTTATTCCAGAAAACAGACAACTGCTAAGGAACTTTCAGATGAACTGAATACTTTGCATTTACTGTATTATGAAACTAGACTTAAGCGACATTAAATAAACCTGATGAGATGAATTTGCAAAAAGTATTTCTAACAAGAAACAACAAATACAGTTTACACTACACCACCACCATCCATCGAGTCTTTACTACAAAATTTATTTTCATTGCGTGTGTGAGAAAAAGGGCTAATTTTTCGTCTATCACCATGGCCCTCTTTTTGACCCCATTTTTTGGGTTAAATTTTTCAGAGCAAGTTTAAGTACTTTAGCCTTCCAATTGCGGGAAGTGTCCTTTTTCCGAACTCCTTAATATATGGTGCGATAGAAAGAGATTTTGTGCGCAACACACGATGCACATATCATCATAAGCCCTATAAAAATGTAATCAAAGTAAGCAACAAAAGACAGGTGAGTATTAGGTAAAAAAAAATACCAGTATGGAGGAACCCGAACGTTTCCAATTTGCGAGTTTTACGTTCATCTTGGTCAATAATCATGCTGATCAAATATGCCCTTCATCATCTTCGGCATTTTCAGGCCCCTTTCCCGTTCTGCCCCTCATACAGTTGACCCGCTTCCGCACACCCAAACTCAGCTGTGATCTTATGAATTATCAGATCACCTCTCCTCCCAAACATCTTTCTTTTCATATCTACTACCGCAGCCACGGTTCTTTCACTATTTTTTCTTGCTGATGACGGGATACACGACTCTCCCCTAATGTAAAAATATTTAGACCATGGAACCTGACCGCTTCCACTCCCTCAATATCATTGAAAATTTATCAGTGAAGCTCCAAACGTGAACGAGGAACCACAGCCCCAAATGTTCCGACGCCAGAGCATGATTCATATTCTTACAATCTGTGAAATGAAAGTGCGAACTTAGAATCCAAAATCTTGAAATGAAATCAGTTACGTACAAATTGTACACTGTATTGTGTATCCAGTCTCGATCAAAATCTCTTGATCCATTGAAGTCCTGATCTATTTGCTCAGGCCTAAACACTTGCTTTCGAAGTTCCGAAGTAATTTGCTGTTGGAATAAACTACCGATTGTCAGTAAAACAAACAAGTTATGGACATATAAAAAAGAAGTGAAGCTTACAAGGTTAGATACTTCAACAATTCGAGACATCAATGGCATTTCTTTGGTTTGAATGACGAATCTCGTGTAATTTGCTTTCAGTAAAAACATTCTCCTTCAGGTAGATATTGTCGTCAGGGTCTAGAACAAACGAATGAGAAAACTTTTTTATATAGGGAATAAAGTGTGAGGGAACTTATATATATTGAAGAATATAAGTTTTATTGTTTAAATTTACTGTTCATGCTTGCAACGCAAGCCGAAATCGTAAAGAGCATTTTCCACGGTTCCAGTTGTAAGTACCCACTTCTTTGCATCATCCATTTCATCGTAGGCTTTTTTAATATTTTTCGTAATCCAATGCAGACATCTCTCTAAAATTGTCATAATAATCGTCATCATCGCACTCTGGTTTTTGATCTTGCCTATGAAATAGCAAATGGCATCAATTACTGTTGCTTCAAGGTGTCAAATACTTACCAAAAACGTTCGCATTTAATTTTTATTCGCTTCACCGTCCTTAGAACGTCTTTTTGTAGGTTTCGTTCCAAGAGCTTCTGGCATGTCCAAAACACCATGCGTGCGTGCTTCATCTAGCACATCAATACTAGTCTTGACATAATTACTTTGCACTGTTCGCTATACTCAACAAAGTTGTAAATATAGAACTTCCATTGATGGTAGAATGCTTTAGGAAGGACCAACCCTAACCTTTTTACGTTCAAATATGAGATCTTCAAAAAATAATTTTATAGACGGATGCGGATGTTTCTATATAGAATAAATGTCAAAAGTATCAATAAATTCACAATACAAGGTTGATAGTGGGGCACCGAAAAATTTCAGCAAAACCTCTGAATCGTTCTATATGACATAACAACCAGAAGCGCCCAACAAACCTCCAAACCGTTCTATACGACACATAATAACAGCAAGAGTGTTCTAACAAACCTCTGAACCCGTTATATACGATATATAATAACAGCCAGAAGCGCACTTGCAAAAAAAGAAACTTCAGATGATAGCTGATACCGATATACGTGTGAAAATTTTTTAATCGATTAGACATGTACATGTAATGAGATCGTCATTAATGTAGTACATAAATTCTTAGCGACCTCCAAAAGTTCGGGTCATGTGATAATTTTTTGATACATGTAATGTCAATCGATTAATTAATACATGTACATGTAGTTGGTAGCGGTAGTGTTATCGTTATACATGTACTGTATTATATTACATTATAACTAATTCATTAGTTAATATGTTGAATAGTTCGTATCGATTGGTAACACTAATATCAGCGATGATGACCAATTAAATCATAAGATCAAATGCATCTTTGGTGATCATTCTGGTAAATTCGCTTATCTACAGTGGCAATCAGAAATAATGTAACGACGTCAAAATTTATTAAATAAATATAGTAAAATGCAAATTTTTCTCTTTATATAAAAGTTTCAATTTTACTAATAAATATGTTTTATTTTTACATTAAAATGAAGATATATCACATATTTAAACATATATTTAATCTGATAAAGCTGTTCTAATTGCATATAAAGTCAATAAATTTTTTGCTTTTAATTTATAATAATTTAATATTACTTTTAAATTACTTAATTGAAAACTATTTTTTTTATTGTTTTTCAATTAAATTTTTGACTTGGCTTGAATTAAAATTTTTTTGTCATTATTATTATTTATATAAGCCAATTTTTATTTTTTAATAAACCAGATATTGAGATTTTTTTGAGATAAAAAAGTGATTTATCATCTATTTGATAATATATTAAGTTATTTTTCAAGCAAATTTAAAGATTTTGTTATAATCATATCATATTATTTTTAATTACACAATAAATTTCTAAACAAAAAAATTATTTTTATAAATCTTAGCAATTCATATATAGAAAAGAACTTTAAATAAGATATTTAATTATTATATAATTAAATTGGATCAGTATTTGTTATATAAAATTATTTATTTAATTTAAATTCTCTATTTTTATTATTATACCAGTATTTAGAAATTAAAATTATATAAAAAAGATCTTTTAGAAAAAAAACTAAATAAATTTATTATATGTTATACTTTTTTCAATGAATTTATTATTAATTAAATAATTACTTTTAATTTATTATAATAATATATAGTAATTATATATTTTTATATTTTTACCAAGAAAGTTGAAAATATAGCCAATTTTAGAAAAATATTTATTGAAAATATCATTTAATTATATATCTATATTTATTTAGTATAATTAATATATTGTAATTTATTATATAATTACTAATTCAAAATAATTATAAATTTATAAAGATTGAATAATCATAAAGAGTATTTTTTACTATTAGTTTTAATTTTTAATTTGTATTATTAACAAAATACCAACTATAAAAAAATTTGTTATATATATATATTTTAATTTATTTTCCTTTGCTAAAATAAAGCTTTAAATTAAGATAATTGCTATTTTTGAATATATTATTTTACTAAAAATTGAAATTAATAGAAAAATATTTTAGTCTATGTAAAAATTTCTTAGAAATTATTAAAGATATTATCAAAAATATTTTAAAATAAATGAGAAATTTTGTGAAATATAATAAAAATAATGAAATAGAAAAAAATTAGTATTATATTAAGATTATTTTTAATAATATAAAAGTGAATATTTTAAAATAATTTTAGATAAGATTTAAATTTTAAAATATACAAATTGATTATAAAAATTAATAAATAATTGTGATAAAAATTTAATAGTATTATACTAATAATTATTATTTTTTCAAAAAAGTTATATTAAGATATTCAAAATATTTTGATTTGCTATTTTTTTGATTTTTTAGAATTATAGTTTTTTTAAATTATAAATATTCTAATATAAAAATGAATTCTAAAACTAATAATATAGTTTAAATATATAATTAAAATTAGTTTAGAAATATAATTGAAACTAATTTAGAAATATAAATAAAATTAGTTTAGATTATAATTATATTTCTCTTAAATAGCTTCAAAATTTATTTTTATTTGATAATAATATAAAAGTATATTACTAATATATTTTTTTTGAAAATAAATATTATTTATTTTATTTTAATAATAATAAAATTCTTTTATAAGAAATAATTATTTAAATAATAATTAATATTATTCTATATTAAATAAATTATTCAATAAAAAAATATGGTTTGGTGCAAAAATATTAATACACGAAAAATAAAAATTAATATTTACTTTTAATAAAAGTTATATAATATATAATTAATATTTATAAATTTTTTATATTAAATAAAGTATATCTTAATATAACTTTTTATA
>CAJVPL010001333.1:0-14710 GCA_910591945.1 Ambispora gerdemannii | reverse complement strand
ATGTTAACACAAACTTAAGAACCAATAATATCTAACATATAATTGTCCAATAAAATAATAACTATCTAAAAATAACTTATTCAATAAAATATTAATAAATATAATCCAATAATAATTAATATAAATCTTATCCAATAAGATTGTTTATTAAATATCATATCATGATAATATAAACTTTTTGTTATGCTTAGAACAAGAATTATAGAAACTACCTAAAAACTTATTGAAATATCATATTGTTATCATGTGACATTTTAGTATTTGATATAAGATGTATCATGTTATTTAAAAAATATTTCTATTGGATAGCTAATATATATGTGATTTACAATAATATTCTAGTCATGACAAAAAAAAAGTGATTGTTATGTGATAATAATTATACTTGATCTTAATTAATTTTTATTAATTCCAGCTTTTAATTACAACAAAAAGTATTTTTATATGCTAATTATAAAAATATAGCAGATTTTTGATCAGCAAAACAAAATGAAAAAATACAAAAAACAAATATCTAAATATAACTTGAAGCACTATTGTTGTGATTAGATATTTTCATAATTACAAATGATTATCTTACATGATCGCTTCACATGATCATCTCACATGATCACTTCACATGATCACTTTGAATGATCATTCTGAATAATCATTCCAACTGATCATCTCAAGCACTCCAAATGATCATTGCAAATGATCATTACAAATGATCATTTCAAACATTTTGAATAATCATTCCAAATAATCATTTTATAATTATCAAATACTTATGTATAAATACAATTTATATATTAGCTTAGAAAAAAAATGAGTTTTTAATTTTATATTCTTTTAATAATCCTTTAGATAATATTTTCATAATCTCTCGTCTTAATTGCGAAGTTATTCTTGTATTTGTTTTATAACCTCTCATCACTACTGCGAAGTTATATTATCTTATACAATTTTATATTTGACCTCTCATCTATATTGCAAAGTCAATAATAGTATTGAATTAATAAAAGAAAATTACATCTTACTTGTTTATAAACCAAACTTAAAAGAAACATTTGATTTATTATAAATTAAATTATAAAAGATACACAATTACCTTTGAATCTTTCTGGTTTCATTCTAGCTGACCAACAAAATGAACATACATTACCTACCTTTAGATAACTTAGTAAACTCTTCCAACTTAAAGTTATTTAATACATCAACCCTTCCACCTGACTCTATCACATGTACTCTCGTGACAGAACTTAATATAATGATAATAAATATATTTCTATTTGCCAAATAATCTTGATCCAGATTCAGATCCTAACCCTTTCGCATCGTTGACGTCATCAAAGAATTATCACGTGACGCGCAAATGTGGTGATCACCCTGGCGGATTCAATCAAATTGAAATAACAGAAAAATCAATGTTCCATTACTCCTATTCCATCCAAAAACTCACATTTCATCCAAAAATCAACAAAAAGCATCAAATACTTACCAAGAAACCCGCTAAACGAAACTGGATCCAGGCACGACAAAACCAACAAAACGGAAAAACTGGATGTTCACCAGGGAACTCTCACTAATCCTAACCAACATTGATGAGACCAAACCGGAAACCAGTCGAAATTTGCAATGATACCAACAAAAATAGATTCAGATTTTTCAATTATCATGAAATAACTAAAATCCAATTGTATAATACTATTTCCAATTTTTTATCTGAATGGCTATAATTGTTAGACTTCCACTACCTTAAATCCATTTCTTTCAGCCTTTCGCGTGATAACAATACAAACAGATATAATTGTGTCTTATAAGATTAATTGTCTTATGAACAAGATTTGTTAGTACGTGTCAAATAATTATGCCATGCAAGTGCTTGAATTCCTGCACACAACCCTCAGAGACAAAAAAAATCAGAACTTGAAACAATCACTGTTGTCAACAAAAATATATTTCTATAGGCGGGGAAGTGATTGAAGAACGAAAAATGTTCTTCAAACATCAATGTGTTCGCAGTGCTTCACAGTAACTATTCTAATTTTTATCTCATCACAAAAGTAACTAGTAAAAGAAATTTATCGAATTGACATTTCATGAAAATTATTTCCCGCAAAAAACATTTTTTAGTCTAGAAAAAAATATGTAAATATTTGGACTTCAGTAAAACTTGAGATGTAATTATTTCGATTTATAAATGTGAATCGCAGCAGAAGAGAGTATATAATCAAAAATAAACTCGTTTTAATACCTTAAATTAAAACAAAAAAGAATTATCTCATTTTGCATTAATAAATCTAGCATTCAACCGTTTTGCCGTCTTGGCATTAGTCTGTGTACGTTGTCCACGAACCGGATAACTCATAGCATGTCGTTTACCCTTATACGACCCAATTTGTCGATGATGCATAATATTACTCTTTATTTGTCGTTTCAAGTCCGCGCCTAATATCATATCAGACAATACTGCAGAAAGTTGGTTAAGTTGGTTTTCGGACAATTCTTGCATTTTACATTTGTCGTGGATGCTTAGTTGTGCACATACTTTGGCGGAAACATTCATTCCGATACCGTAGAATTTTGTTAACGCAACCTAGTTTTTAAGCAATGATTTTTATTTATAATGTAAAATTCTTTTCCAAGGATAATTATCTACTATTTTTTGTTACCTTTACAGTTTTATAGTCTTTTAGACTTACACCTAGTAAGGGAATCATAACAATAGAACGAGAAGCAAAATTTAGGCTGATCTTACCGGGTTATGTTCTAGAACATTAAAAATTTATTTCGTCATACATTAAAATATTCTATTATAACTATTATTACGAAATTACAATGCTTTTGAACTTTTATATCGGAAACTCTACTGTGATGATCTATACGCTCCTCTACCACCCCCACGCGAATAACCATTTCCTCGACCACCCGCACGTTTTCCATTACCATAATTGTTTTTTCCACCATTACCAGCACCATATCTACTACCTCTCCCACCACCATTTGCACGATAATTGTTACCATTTCCGTTATTATTACCATTATAATTATTACTATAATCACGATCCAACAGTTCTGGTAATTCTTTACACACTTCCAAAGTTGTACTACTTGTATTCTGCCATTTTGTACCTGCTAATATTAAGTCATCGCCTTCTCCAATTCCTATTTCCACTTTTTCAGATGAAACATCTATCGCAATTCCTAATCCGTCTTTAGTCAATCTCATCATTTTTACGTCATCAGATTTCAGATTAGGAAAGCTCCTTTCTAGAATATTTCTTGCGTAGCTAACATGTCGGACTGGATAACTGAAACGAAATAACAACGTGTTGCAACCCTCATTACCCGATAATAAAGATCTTGTCTTAATTCCACTGCTATATCCGGTCATGTAAGCTAATGCTGCACTTAATGCTTCAACAGCACCCTTATTATCGATCAGTAATTGTGCAGTAGCATGGAAATATGGCAATATACTCGGGTTTACCGATTCCACGTTTTGAACTGCATCCTGAGCTGTTGCAGCAACTATATCAGCTGGTTGTGGAGGGCCAACGATAGAAAATTGAATTCTGCTTCTTCGTTGAATATTGTTTATTAGATATTCTTCTTGAGATTTGAAAAATGTGACTGCTGTTCCAGGACGTCCAGCTCGACCAGTTCTTCCCGAACGGTGAACATAAGATTCCACATCCTTTGGTGGTTCACAGTTGATTACTAAATCTATTATTGTTTGACGAGTGACAATTAGCATAAACCGCAAAAAAAACTACACAATTATATAATAATTAAAAATATACTAACCGACTTGGGGAATATCAATTCCTCTAGCAAGTACATCGGTACAAATGATACATTTAAATTTGCCTTCTCTAAATCCTTTCATTGTGATTTCACGTTGTGATTGTGCTATATCTCCATGTAGTACTTGGGCATCTTGTTTTAATTTATCGTTAAGTACAAGTTCTGTTGATTCGAGATGCTTATATTAAAAATTTGTGTTTTTGATGATAGATTACTACGAAATTAATAAAAAGAAAAAATTATACCATTCGCATCATTTTTTGTATTGCAAAAGATTACACAAGATCCAGAACCACCATAAGTTGCGACTACATCTCCGATAATGTCCTTTCTGGAATGCCAAGCAGAACGTATAGCATAATGACAAATATTTTCTATAAGCGAAAATTAAAGATATCGAAATAAAATTAACTCGATAATAATTATGCTCAAAAGAAATACAATGAAATAATTAAAAATAATACCATTAGTCTTGTTATCCATTTTTCCAATCAGGTCAATATTAAGATAATCCTCTTTTAAATATTTCTTTACGGTTTCTTTCACCCAATCAGGCACAGTGGCAGAGAACAACATAGTCTGATAATCATCATCTTTGCCTTTATTTTCTTTATGTTCTTTGACATGTTGCAACACTTTTTCCATAGCTTCCGCGAAACCAATATCGAGCATTTGATCTGCCTCATCCAAACAAATAAACTTTATATCAGCCAAATTCAGATTACCACGATCAATATGATCCATTACTCGGCCTGGAGTCCCAACGAGCACATCAATTCCATCTCGTAATTCACGATACTGATCTGCATATGGCACACCTCCATATATACACGAAACAGTCAGAGAGGATGCGATTGATCCAAACTCTGTGGCAACTTGTTTAGCCAGATCACGTGTTGGTGTCATTACAACTACTTGAGGTGCACGGCCTCTACGATTTCGTACTTGCACAAAATCTGAACTATTTATGAGTCGCTCGGTGATTGGGAGTGCAAATGCCAAAGTTTTGCCTGTTCCTGTCTAAAAATTGATATTTACTGACCTTTAAGACAAAATCGATTTAAAATTAATTAGTGAGTTCAAATAATACGAATATCATACCTTTGCTCTGGCCAAAACATCTTTTCCATCAAATATATAATCAAATGTCGCTGCTTGAATGGGAAACAAGGCAGTCACCCCACGCTTCTTAAGAGATTCAATGGTAGTCTGAGATAGTCGATAAGAAGAGAATCGCAAATTTTCGGGAACCTCAGCTTCTTCTGTTTCTTTTTCATCATTAATCGATTCGATCACGACAATATCTTGAGAAATAGAAGCTTCTGAACGCGATCCATTCTCAATTTTTCTTTTCTTTTTAGGTTTTTCAACAATATTCTGCGAATCATCGTCACTATTATCAATACTTATTTCAGTTTTTCTTTTTGCAAAATCTTTAGATTTTTTGCTTTTCTGCTCATTATTCTTTGTGGAAATCTCTTTTAATGACTGAATTTCATCCTTTGATTTCTTTTCTTTCAATATAACAACACTATTATCGCTTGAATTTTCTTTAATGGTTTTGTTTTCGCTGAGTTTTTCTTTTTCCCTTTTCTCTTTCTTCAGACTTTTTTCAGCATTTGATTTCGACTTTTTCTTTTTTGGCGAGTCGGTATTACTATTAGTAACGTCGACGACCATTTTGTCAGAGGCTCCTCCAATTTCAGTTTTCACACTAGGCATATGTGCGAAGGAAAAAATCAAAAATAAAAAAATTTTCGATAATTTTGATTGGTTTTACAAGTTAAGATCAATGATTTGATAAACCTGTTATATCAAATATTAAATTTTTATGTTTTTATTGATCAGTAGATAAACTAATAAAGATCTATATCGATATATATTAATGTCAAGTATAAAAACATGAAGATAAATCTTAATTCTCGTTAATTGTCAAATTATTTATTTCTTCAAACGGAATATTGTTTAACGCAGTGATATAATTTGACGGATCTAAGTCGGCAGAAAAATATTCGTCATAATCAACTTGATCTGTATCTTCCAAAGGATCATCTTTGTCCAGATCCTCGGCATTATTTAAATTATCATTATTATTCTCGGATTTTGGTAAATCATCCAAAATTTCATTTAGCGTTTGCTTTATCTGGCTCAAGGAAGGCCTCTTCTCTGGGTCTTCGGCCCAACAACTTATTGCCAATTCAGCGAATTTTGGCGGTGTAGATTCGGTAAATTTTTCGCGTTTTCCCTTCATTAAATGCAACGCGAGAGAAATATCGTTCTGCCCATTGAACGGTCTTCGGTTCGCTGAAATCTCCCAGAATATCACGCCGAGTGAGTAGATATCACATCGCTCGTCGAAAGGATATTTGGAGTTTTCTAATCGTTCTGGAGCGGTATAGGCCATGAGACCGAAAACTTGAGAAGTAGCAGAGGACCGTTTTTTGATATCTTCCAATCGTGACAGACCAAAGTCAGTTATCATTGGTCCGCCATTTTCATCGATTAGAATATTTCCCTTTTTTAAATAAACAAAAGCGCATGTGAGATTTTCAACTAAAACATGTAAAATAACGAGTAAAATGATGTTCTTCAGTAGCTTACGCTATGAAAATCCTGTAATAAAAAAAATCAATCATTAATATTTGCTTTGCATATATTCAATATAATAGTGCGTACTAAATAAAAACACATACCCGATGCATAATTTTCTCTCGGTGAATAAACGATAAACCTATAGTGATTTGTTTAGCCAAGACAATTTTCTGATGCCATGATAATGAGCTCCCATGCATCTTCAAATAATCACGAAGATCACCATGAGCGGTGTATTTCATAATCATTCCCAAATTCCCATCTGTATCTCTGGTTATCCCATGTAATTTCACAATATAATCGCCATCGTGTACACGTTTATGAAGACGAATTTCTTCGACAAAATCAGTTTGATTAAAAAGCTGCTTTAAAACGATCGGTGTGTCATCCCATAATGCTTTATATACTATTCCGAATCTAATTACAGATTTCTCAATTAATAAATTTCTACGAATAATATTTCAATTAAGAAAAAGAAATTTACTCATATGCCTATCTTTTACATACATACCCACCACACTTCAAAAATTTATCAACAACAATTTGATCATAAGGAATAGACCGTAAATGATTGTGCTCTATCGCTAATTCTAACCATTTTGTTCGATTATTATCATTTTTTTGATTTTTGATTTCTTCAAGAACGGCCAATTCTTTCTCAATATCAACTTTTAATCCTCTTAACAATTTCTCTTGTTCTTCAATCGATAAGGGTTTCTGTATTTGCATTGCGTGAAAAGCTACTGAGAGACATTCAATCGAGTCGTCTAAACGACTATTATAATCGACTAAAAGTCGTTGAATTCGAAAATCTTCTGCAAGATTCGGGCGATTTAGCGTTAATGGCGATTGTTGTTGGAGGATAAACATGTTAATATTAGAGGATAAACCTAAAAAAATAAATCAATCATATTATCAATTAAAGCCGATATTTCATTAAAATTCCTCTTGAAATACATATTCGTGTAGATAAGCACCTTGAAAATTTTTTAGAGCTTCTATCGCATTTGACAAGTTATATCTAATCATTGCTACCTCCAGTTCTTCAGACTCTAATTTTTTGACAAACTCTTTTCCCTTTACGCCTATATTTTGCAATCTATTGGCAAAGGACACGCAATCTGACTTGTACTTCTTTGCATTCTGACTCAAAAATTTGCTATTGAACCCTTGTGAGGCTATCGAGTCAGTCAAGTTTTTGATAGTTTCTATTTGTTTTCGAGCTTCGTCTGCCATATTGTATAATGAGCAAAAAATTGTACCTTTGTTGCCGCATGTTTGAATCGAACGTTAAAGAAAATTGTCACACAAATTAATAATGTCCAACAAACATTTTAAAATTTTTTGATTTCAGTCACACGAATTTGATGATGTCTAACAAATATTTTTATATGGTACAGTCAGAAGTGTCCAATTGAACATAATAAGCTGCGCTACATTTTCAATTGGACATAAACTATGTCCAATTCCAATTAAAAAAATTGATATAAAGTTGACAGCACCGCGTCGCGTATTTTGAGTTTCGGTCACGATTAAGATTAAATTGGTCAAGGATCAAAAGAATCAGGATTCATAAATATTATAATAAATAATAATAATAATAATAATAATATATCTATTTTTTATTACTAAAAAAATCGAATTTAAAAATCAAATGGCTCCTTGAAGAATTCCAAGAACAGACGCTTCAGTAGTGGTATAAGTTACATTGCTCTTCCGAAACCCGTTGAATTGTGAAGCAGCACATATAGTGTATGCACCCATGTTTTGGAAATAAAGCCAATCGCCGGGCAAAAGTTCGGGAAGAGTTCCATTTTTAGTAATACAGTCGATAGAATCACAAGTAGGCCCCCAAATGCTGCATGTATATTTGGGTTCATTCAAGTCTACCCCAAAGTGGAACGTGTCACCCTTCATCAAAACTTTTGGATAAACAACTTGATGATCGAATAAAATACAATTAAATGCTCCATACATCCCATCATTGATGTAATCTATTATTAATAAAAAAAAATTAATATAAGATAATGCTGATATTGATTACTTATATGAGGGAAAAAATGCTTACACATATACGACTGTTCAACATCTCCTTCAGAAGGTACTTGATTTAGGACTCCTTCCATATCTACAAATTGCGTTTCGTCGCGGTCATGTTGGACGGTTCTGCGTGCAATAATATGAGTGGCAATGGTAAAGGCAGGAGCTGCATAATAACGACCAGGTTCAGCAATAATTCGAATGTTCGGTGGGAAATATTTGTCAATAGCAGGACCAAGGACAGCTGCGATCTTTTCAAAAGTGATCCCATCACTGAAATGCTCGTGCGAAAATCCGCCACCAACGTCCAACAATTGAAAATCAAAGCCGAGTTCGGAAGCTTGATCAAATACGCATTTTGCACGATAGACAGCATCAGCAAAAGCATTCTCATCGAAGCAACCACTGCCAACATGGAAGCTGTAAAAAATTAATATGTAAGTGAAATAAGTTCATTAATGTAATCTTAAAACAAAATAGTTGTACCTAACACCAATCACGTTCAATCCTAATTCCCGAGCAGTTCTCAAAAGATCAGAGGTGGAATCCAGTGAAGCTCCAAATTTGAGCCCCAATTGACACAAAGATTTTGAGTCATCAGCGAGAATACGAAGAACAAGTTGTGCTTGCGGAAAATAGCGTTTAATCTTATGCAACTCTTCGGCATTGTCAAATGTCATCATCTTGACATTTTTGTCAGCGGCATAACGAATAAAGGACGCTTGTTTGCAGGGATTCGCATAAATAATTCTTGAAGGATCTACACCGAGATCTAGAACAGACTGTATTTCTGCTTTACTAGCACAATCAAAACCTGTACCCAGAGCCGCCAAAAGCTGAAGAATCATAGGATCTGGATTGCATTTAACCGCTGAATATTAATAAATAAGTGAATATTATAAGTTTCAAGAATATCGAAAATATTTTATAAATAAATCGTTAAACCTTTACCATAATGAGGTTCAACACGAGGCAATGTTGCTTTCCAACGTAAATGCTGACGCAATATTTCACCAAGATCGGCAACGAAAAATGCGTTTTCCACTTCAGCATCATTCAAGTCTTCAGAGATGGATATCGAATTATTGTTTAGAGCCAAAAGCTGGTTTTTCAATACATCCTCAACTGGTAAGGTGTGTATGGGTGGCAGATCCTTTTCTTGCCGAGTTAAATGACTATTAAAAGTGAGTTTATTGACAAGTAATTTTGTACATAATTGGTTGGTTTCATTATTGCAAATTTGTTTAACGGATGCTTTCATCGAATGACGTAATATGTAGGATCAATGAACGATATACGGAGCAAATTATTTTTCTGACAGGATCAGCTGTTGCAGGCAGAATCCACGTAAAATCTGGACATTGACGAAAAAAGCGAGAGCTTTATATATACAGTTAATGAAAGAGCCAATACACCCAACCACTATTTACATACAACAGCAGGTAATTTCACGGGCAAAGCCTATCTAGTAAGATTTTGTGTAATAATGTCAAGCAACGCCAAGGGAGCAGGGTTGCCAGGGAGGTGACCTCTGGAAAATTTGCATACGTAGCAACAGAGAATATTTAGTAACGGGATTTTTCTTTTCCATATGGATAATACATGACCAGTAAAGCAGAAAAAAGATACCTGATGACCCCGGAAGATAATTAACTTGACTACTTTGTTTTGTAGCGCCGTGATGGAAGTGCACCTTTCCGAACGCGGGAAAAGTGCTAAAAGATGAAATGGGTGTGTGCCCAGAGGGTACAAAAAAGAGACGGAGAGGTTTATTAAAGAGAATTGGTAAAAAGTTTTTCTTGTATTTATTTTTTTTAATAGAATGTCGGCAAAATGTCAAATAAAAAGAATAAAAAGAATAAAAAGAGTAAGCAAGTAAATGAGAAAGTAGATCGAGAAAAAAATTTTTTTAGAGAAGGGTTTCGAACTGTTAGAATGACGGCTTAATTGTGTCCAAAATCCGGTTTTGTTTTCGTTGATCTAAGAATCCATGTTAGATTATCAAATTAAGATATAATTTGCAGATGAGGGTATATCTACGTAATTTGTAATTATACAGATAACGATAGTCTTATCCTGATTCCGTTAAATCGACGAGGTAAGTTTTTTATTATTAATTCTTAATTATTGTGACAGATTAAAATGAAATAAAATTAAATCAAAATAAAATTTGGCTCTTTTTTATGTGATATAAATTTCAGAGAAGGGTTAGGTTAGAACATAGAGTATAGCATTAAAATCGGTAATATATTGACCTATGATTATTTAAACATCACACTCTGTTTCGTTTTAATCTGATTTCATTTTAATCCGCCACAATTATTATACAGAAAACCAAAAGGAAGAAAATGAAAGATTATTCACTTTTGCTTTGTTTTATTCTTACGAATACTAATACAGATTTGATTTTTTTTCGAAATCTTGAAATCTCGAGACTAAATAACTATTTGTTCGTTGTTTTTTCAATTGATTTTCCCAAAAAAATCAAAAACTTGGAGATAAAATAAATGATGTTTTGCAAGTTATGATAGTATACAGTATGTATTTGTTTGGGATCTAATATTGTTATTATTTTAAAAATTGTTTATGCAATAATACTGTTAATATCTACATGCGTATGAAAAAGTAAATTTTGCGGACATTGATGAAAGAAGAGAAAAAAAAACGCTATACAACATCTATTGATTTAATTACGCCTGAGGGTTGACATATTGATATTCTGTTGTTGTTGGTATCGTAGTAGAACTTTCATGATTAATTTGACTTGGTCCAGCTGTTTCGAGAGGATAAGTAATTCGTCGATTTGGAGAAATTGGGATGAGTTGATTGGTTCCCTCTAGATCATCCCCTACATTCCAATTTACCAGTGCACAAGGTAAGCAACAACCAGTGCAACAAAACAGTATTGATAATGTTATGAATACTGGTATTAAGACCGAGGATATTTTTATGCCTGTATGTCCATCCAATCTCGCCGCTAGTAATCCCACCAATGTATAGAATAATGATCCTACTATTAAGAAACCAATCGCTTTTAGAATAGTGTCCAATTTTCCTCGATTTTGTAATGGTTCAGCTCTGCTGGTCGCTATATATTCTTGAATTATTCCAAGTCCGTATCGAGCTCCCACCAAATATATAGGAATGAATACTGCACCCCAGCTACCTTTGATTATTCCATCAATTTTCAGCACTACTAGAATGGATAAAACAATGCGTATACTCGACCACCAGAATGTATCAAAGAAAAGTCTTAATTTTGCTTTAAGCGAAGGATTTCCCTCTTCATCGTAAACTTTCGATGTTCGTAATATAGTGAGATACTCAATGATATTAGGATAAAGATGTATTGCTTCGACGATAAAATACGGTATAAATACAATGGCTGCCGACCATTTTACTGTCTCGTCAGCCCGAAGTACAATAAAAAGTTGAAATAAGAAAACCAGCAATAAATATCCAATTGAAAATAAATTTCGAATTCGATGCAAATTTCGATTTCTCCTTCTTTTCATTTCTTTATATCTTTCTCTAGATTCTGGATCTTCAGGATAAAGTGCTTCAACATCATCTTCTTCTTCGATATCCTCATCTTCAAATGGATCCTTTTTTGCATGTATAACTAACACGATAAATATCAAAATATCCACTATCCAGACTGGTATAAATACAACCCCGAAATTCCATTGCACTTTATTATCTATTCGTACCGAAAGGAATGAGAGGAATAATACGAGCAGTAAAATCATTCCAGATAGGATAGTAAAAAGCATGCATAATAGTCCTTCGACCTCCGGATCAAATAGAAAGCCAGCCACTGAGTCAAGCATCTGGATTCCCATTTCTCCATATTTGTCATATACTGAACGTTTTTTTGGATCGCTGAGAATTTCGTAGGCATGATTTATTGACTTGAACTATAATATTGAAAATAATAAATGTGTTTGTAGAGAAATGTGAGAAGCTTATTACGTCATGCTTAAAAAATCAATATTATTGAGTTGTCAAGAAATCGGTGTGCAACACTCAATTATATTAGGATATGAGATGCTTGAAAATCTTTTAAGCATACCTCGTCAGCGGCATTAGGGTTTTTATCCGGGTGGTATCTTAAAGCTAGGCGTCGATATGCCTTTTTAATTTCTTCCTCAGTAGCGGCCTTTCGTATTCCCAATGTATTATATAGAGCAAGTGTATCTCGTTCCATATTGAAGCCTAACACCTCCTACAAAGGAAGTGAAGAAGGTATAGAAAAAGGGAAAAGTACAAAGTACAAGTATCCAACACTAGTCTAAACCACCTTAGTAATAACAATAATAACGATAATGTGTATATATTTATGGGAAACTAAAGTTTACGGATTTATCGCTTACTAAATTATAACCTTTTAAGCTTAGTTGTTTCGCGGTTAAACAATATTTCGATGATCCAGCAAGTAATTTTTGCATTCTCCGGAGTTATCCAATATTATTTTGAAGATGATTTACACAGGTGCACAGCCTTTACAACTCGTGAAACATTTTGCATGAAGCCACATAAATTTAGTCTTGTATGACCTTGTACACTAAAAACGGTTCTTTTAATTAATCTTTTCATCCAGGGTCCCGTAAAAATCTGATAGTAACATTCTTTGTTGGATAGAACATCAAAGATCATGCAATTATGGCTGATCGCAGCTCTTACATCCAAAAGAACTAGAGTAATATGTATCAATTAGTTTGTAAAAAATATAAGAAACCAAATTTGGAATCCATAACTTTTGTAAAGAATTTTGTTTTTTAAATACAATTCGAATTCAATACCCTAGCCCAGCGTTATCGCTTGGACGTAAATCCAGCAATTTAATTGGTTGGGACAAGTGTCCTGACCAATCAAATTGCTGGATTTATGTCCAAGTGACAACACTGCGGCCCTAGCCGCGGCGAAAAAAAGTGACTGTCACATGATTCCAACCATCCAATATATATCTTGTGCCTGAGATCTAGTACCCTAGCCACGGCGCATTTACTGATTTTCTGATTGGCTGAGGATATTAAAGGTTAGTTTTAGCGTTAGGATCAAGGGTTAGGAGTGGAGAAAAGATTATATGTAAAATTGCTTCCCCGACATTTTTATTAGTGCTTCAAGGCAGATTTAAGCATTCGTTTTCTGTATATTTCGGATTTTTTTTGCCGGGTTGATCAAAAATTTATGCATCTTTATTGGTTGATTTAGAAGACCCTATGTGCAGTCAACCAATCAGCGATGGAAATTACTTGTATCCAATCACAACTTCGGGTGAAAATTAGTAAATCCAGCCACGGCAAAAAAAAGTTACTGTCATGTGATCTGAAATAGGTCCGTTAAAATATCCGATTAATATTATATATATATATACAGGAATTTTTATTAATTTATAACAATTAAATTCTTATACAAACTTCTAGTTATAGTACAAAATTATTTTAAATAATAAATAAAAAAATACAGACAAAACAATTAAATTAATTTATAATTAAAGTATCAGAAATATTATTTGTCAAATTTAAGATTGAAATTTATTAGATTTCTAATTAAGTAACATATTTTTTGATAAATTAATAATTTTCTGCTTTTTTTGATCTATGTCAAATAAACTTTTCTTTTATAAATTAAAAAAGTTATTCAATTTTTAATTTAATTAAATTAAGTTAGGCTATTTATATTATTATATATATTTTCTTGATCAAAATATTATGTAAATTTCAAAAACTAAGAAAATCTATAAATTAAAAGAGAATTAAAAATGAATTAGAAAGAGATCTGGCACTGAACTATTAATAAAGTTGTTCAACTTTAAATCAAAATAACTATATAAAAAAAATAAATTTTTATAATATTCTTTTATAATTTTATTTTTTAATATACTAATTATTAAATTTTAAAAAGATTTAACAAATATAAATTATTCTATTTTTAGTTATTATTTTTATTTTTTGTAATGTATTTAAATATCCTACACTATATGTTGTGTTTGAAACCAATATTTGCGTCAAATCACACTTGATTCAAATTAGGATATAAGTTTTACTAAAGTTAAAATTAATAATATTGGTAAATAGATTAATGTTGACCAAAAATAATCACATAAAGCGCGATCTGATGTAAGTATCAATGTCAAAAAAAAGTTACGATATTGATCCGATCCAACCAAAAATTCTGCGCAACCAATAGGCATGTAGCAAATTTTTGATCAACCCGGAAAAACCAATTCGACACAAGAAAATGAGAAAAGACAAAAAATACGAAAAATACGAAAAATACAAAAAAC
>CAJVPL010001332.1:0-14714 GCA_910591945.1 Ambispora gerdemannii | reverse complement strand
CAACCCTAACCCTAACGTTGAAATTACCTTTTAATATTTTTAAGATATATCACGTGATGGACTACGCTTTAACCGTTTTCTCAATTCAATTCTCAATCAATCCGGCAAAACAAATCAAATGAGAAAAGACAAAAATGCGAAAAAAACAGATATCTAAATCTAACTTGGTGAACTATCAAAAAATGTCGGGAAGACAATTTATATATAATCTTGATCTCAGCTCTAATACTTAATATCTAATATTAATCGGATATTTTAATGGACCTATTTCAGATCACATGACCTGACACTTTTTTTGCCGTGGCTGGGTTATCCCTTATAAATATACTGTAGTTTATCGTTATTGACGAGAAAAGATTAATCAGATTTTCGTTCATCCTTACGACTAATTACGTACATATTACCTCTTTTTTTTTGAAAGATATGGTAACTTTGATTCACACATGGACAATATTAAATCGAATATAATACATGTATAATCGAATATCGATAAGCTATAGTCGAATATAAATCGGTATACTGTAATCCAAACAATTTTATAAACGAAAATTACTAATTCTAGAAAAGTCAAATTTGAATAACTATAAGAAGTAACCTTTTAAAACATTGCTATTAAAGTTAAGTTTTATTAATAGCGATAGTTTGTGAAATAAAATTATCTCCAAAATCAGCAATTTTCTTGGGACTGTTTCAAGCATTTTAAAAGATTCTGATTTCTCAAGGAGTTTATTACTTATTTTAACAAGTAAATTATATTAAAACATTATCATAAGTAGTAGCTTGTAAAAAAAAACTAATTTCTAAAATTAGTAATTTTGTGGGACTGTTTCAATCCTAAGTATACTGTTTATTAGTTATTCGAACATTAATATTAAATAATGAATGTGTCGTTTGATAGAATAAGAATGTGTACTAAATCAAAATGGAAGATTGATTTTGTTGTATTTATTATTTCGTGAGTTTGGATGGTTGTCTAAAAAAGTCTTGTCGGGTAAACATTCTGAAAAGTAAATTATTCGAAATTCGATGATATATGTTTAGTAATAAAATTTCAAAATAATATACACGCAGTAAAACTCGATAACCGAAATCTGGTTTAATTAAAAAATTCGGTTTATAATCCGGTTTATTAATATTCCGGCTTACAATTATTGCGGTAGTGATTAATAAAATTAAATTCTCTAAATTTTTACATAATTTCATGATTCACAAAAACATCGTATATGTTATATGAAACTCGTTATCATTAATTTTACAAATGTATTTTGTGGAATTGCAATGTCACGAGGTGATATTATCTCACCAAAGCAGTGTTGGCAAATGTCAATGTCAATTGCTAGTTTTTTAAAATTTATAATAAAATACATGTTATTAATGTCATCTCAATATCACTTATCAATTTAATTGACTACGATTTTTATTGTCAGGATTTTCGAGATTTCTAGTGCGAACTCTAGGCTCGATTTTGGCTTTTAGAACCATAAAGGCAACGAATATTTGTTACCCCCGAATTTTTTAATCTTTACTGGTGTGTCAGCGGCGAAATATCCCGGTATGTGTTTAAGAGTTTATTGAATTGGTCAGTTTGTCGTGAGTTAGTTTTCTTTATTCAATCTTGATCCACGTTTCCAGTTCATCACAGCCTGTATATCCCAAGTTGGCATTCCCTCGATTCTTTTCTCCCAATTCCTTCCTACGCTTTAGGAACACTGTTTGGATTATCCGTTCATTAGGTCGAATGACATAAAGCAGGGTCGAGTTGTTGTATAAAAGCACACCAATGTTTCCTGTGTATCTGGCATCGATCGTCCCGCCTTCATCTCGATTCCATGCTTCACGGCAGACAGTTCCTGGAAAGATCGACCAGAATGATTTGGCGGAGGTTACTGCAAATCGAAGCCGACATCAGTGGCATGTGCTCGTTCGGGCAGTTTTCCCCCTTCCCTTATTGGTATAAACTTTGATGAGGTAATTGATGTTCTTCAAATTGTAAAGTTGTTCATATATAACTTTATTGACCGGCTGGCTGCGGGTGGTGTTCCTGGTTTTGTGACTCCGTGTTGGATTCTAACTGCATCTCTAATATTGTCGGTTTGAGCCTTGTCTTCATTTTCGATTTCTCTGCACCAAATTAAACTCGACCTTTTCCTATTTCAGCTGGTTCTGGCGTTCATCTGCAATCGTCACACTGCTTGAAGTCACACATAATTAGGCAACCGAAGTAAAGTCTGCCATTTATATACAGTCGTTATCAATAGCATGGGACCGGGTTATTTTGTTGGGTAATGGTATAACGTGTTTTTTCACGTTTTTTGTAGATATTTCGGGGAGGATTTATCCAAATGTCATGAAAATTTGTATAAATATTTTTTAGGATGCTAGGAACAAGATTTGCTAAGGTCATAAAGCATGTTAATATAGTAATATTTTGCGTTATTTGGTGTCAAACTTGGCGAACTGGGGGCTACCTTGGGGGTACCTTCATTAAGTAGATTAAAAACATTATTTCAAAATATTTTCAATAAGCAAGCATGAAAATATTTTTGTGAAAATATATTTGAAGAATAATAAATATATTTGCAAATTTTAAAAAAATTTTAGTTCATACTCATTGAATAAATGGCAGTCAAAAAAAGGCTTAATTTTAATAAATCATAGTAAAAATTATAATTTACTATGATTCATTAAGGAAATCATCAAAATTAAGCCTTTAAATTTGCAAATCTATTTCTTGTATCTTCAAATATATTTTCACAAAAATATTTTCATGCTTGCTTATTGAAAATATTTTGAAATAATGTTTTTAATCTACTTAATGGAGGTATCCCCAAGGTAGCCCCCAGTTCGCCAAGTTTGACACCAAATAACGCAAAATATTACTAGGTTAACATGCTTTATGACCTTAGCAAATCTTGTTCCTAGCATCCTAAAAAATATTTATACAAATTTTCATGACTTTGGATAAATCCTCCCCGAAATATCTACAAAAAACGTGAAAAAACACGTTATACCATTACTTTCCGCCGGAACTGTAACTACGGGGTTTAGAGTTAATATATAATTTTCATACAGTACCATTGTATATGACTGATATATGACTGATCTTACCACATTGATAACAAGTTGATCAGTTTCTGAAGTTTTGTTGATTGCAATGCTGATTATATATTCTTGGCGTGTGTTTGCCTCTCTAGCAGTTGTAATCCGCTGGATAATGGCCATTGTAATCAACCTTCTTCAAAAATTGAACGAACCAATTGGTATATTCTTTTATGGTTTCATCTTGCTTTAGGATTTCCTGTTCCTTTTACCATTGCTCCATCTTTCTATTTGTTCAGAATTTCAAGATAAATCAGTGTTTAAAGCATCATGTTGCTGGTTTGTCCAGATATTTAATCAAAAGTTGTTGTTAGTGTTTCTCTGATCGAACCAAATGGTGGTAGTTCCTTCAAGATATCCTCATATGATTTGGATCTTCCTTTCGTTGATGATTCCATTAGCTTGGACAGTGATCTCGAAATCATGAAGCCACTTGACCGAATCTTGGTTTTCATCTCAGAACTTCTTAATTGAAATGAGGATCTTTTCTGATCGTCGAGCTAATCCAGTATAACATTGGTGAGTTCAGCCAGGATTTGGACAAGATTGTTCATGTTGTTGCTTTCTTAATTTTTCTAATTCCTGATTTCCAATTTCGTTATTTTGGTGCTTTCTCCAGTATGTACCGTAAAGCGCTCTGTATAGTATCCCCCTTTGTATAAAATTTAAACCTCAATTTAACCTCAAGGCTGTTAAACCAGTAACTAAATTTTTTAAAAAATCGCAGTGAAATCTAATTTAATTATTTACAAAAATTTACTAAAAAAATTGAACTAAATTGTGGTTCAAATTTTTACAAGGGGGGATACTATACAGAACGCTTCACGGTAGTATAATTCGGTCTTCACTACTAGTTTCCATGTCTGATCCTGTCTCGCAAGTGATTTGTTGAGATATCACGATTGAAAGGATTATGTCTGCGGTGTTATAAATTTGGTTCACAGAGAGAGTACCAAGATGACATGGGTGGCTCGTAATTAGGTGTAATCAACGATTTTCCTGCAACAATTAGTTGAAGGAGAGTGAATAGACTTAACAATATCTGCTAGTTTCCGATCCTGTGCTGATATGTACATTATTGTTTAAGAGAATTTAAATATAATTAAGGATTGAAAAAAAATAAAAAGATAAAAATTTAAAATATAACACTGCATAGAGATTTGAGATATAATTTTTGGATATAATAAAGCAGATCAACGAAATCGGGCTTAACAGAAATTGTAAGATCAATGAAATTAGCTTTAATACGCTTCACTGATCTCCTTTCTGACTTCCTTTGTAATATAAAGCGTGCGTTCCAGTGGTGAATTGAAAGCTACTAAAATAGAGTAGTTTTCAAAAGATACCAGCTTCCACGGGCTGTTTTTTCTTCTTTAAATTTGAGTGGTCTATTATCGACCTTCGCGATATAAATATGTATTGCGGTTCAGCAAGAAGTCTTGTTTCTTCAAGTATTTCTCGAACACATGCATCCTTGCTTGTTTGATCTTCTGGTTCAACCTTTCCGTTAGGTGTCTGCCAGAGGTTAGGCATTATCTTCTGGTTTTTCCTTTCGTTGGGATAGGAATAAACCATTCATTGTGTAGAAGACACAGAACATATGTTGGTTTGGTTCTTTTTAGAATGTCATTTATGATGACGAATACCTTTTCGGCTACTTCGTGGACGCTTTCGTTTTCATATTCGACCAGAAAATTGTTAGTATACAGCCAAGTCATTTTGTCATCGTATAATTGTTCCAATTGTTGCAGGTATTCTTCCGTATATAGTACACATAAAACAAACTACGTAGTTCTTTTTGAGATCAGGTTCATTATTTAAATGATGGAAATGATAAGGTAGGTTATGGTGATGGTATGCTTTTTCTTAGTTTCTGTGGAGGTTTCAATGGTTCTGTCAAGGATAATTGACTTCCTTCTTTTTTTTAATAGATCGTTGATGATTTTGAAGGCTATTCCCATTATTTCATGGGCGTTTTCTTCATCATAACATAATGTTGTTACGTTTATGATCGCCAGTTTATTTCAGTGTCGTATGCCAGTCCTAATTGGTGGAGATAATTCCTTATTCATATGATCACCCTCTTTTAACGATACCTTTCTGTTGAATTGTTACAATTGGACCACAGTTACGTCTTTGAAAAATTTCTGGTTTTACAAGCATTTTTCAAGGAATTACTGTATCCTTCTCCTGAGTTGTTTTCTGTTCATAGGTCTTCTATTAAGGATATTTTAATATTTGTTCGAAGTTGAATTATTAGGACATTGTCAAAGAAATCTTGATTCTTTGGGTGTTTTTTCCATTAAAAATTGCCTTGTTTCTTCTTTCGAGTTGTTTATTGTTCTGAAAATTACTCTGCTCGATGGGGTTCTTTCGAATATTACGAAGTCTTTGCTGCTTCTACCTGACTTCATCCTGGAGGAGCAGTCTATATCCTTGTGGCTCATTGTAGAATTTTTCAAGATATTCACCCTGACCAATCAACTCATTAAATGCCAACACATTATGAAAACTATTCAACATGTATCGAGAAATTAAACGCAACGCACGAAACTGATCATGCAAATGCATAAACACATTCAATCTCACGACGATAACGTTGTTTCTCTTTAACGATATCCTGAAAGATACGTTGAACATTTGCCACCGATAACATCAAATGATATGACATTTCCGCTTGACGTTGAAGCTTTAACGAATTGTGAACGAGAACTCACGTCTCGTTTTCTTCAAAAATTCTTACAGTGTACCCATTATTACAGATGTATTGAGCCAGTTTGGGGAGTAATTCCTCTCTCGATCACTATTTTTTACATTTTGAGAATCCTTTATTCGGTTGGTTTAGCGGATTAATTATTCTTTCAGTTTGTTTCAAAGGTTACGGATAGTCCCATTTCTTTGTAATTTTTCTGCGAGCTTTGTTATTGGTATTTTTTTCCTGCTGCAATTCCTCCGTCGATTATTATTTATACATTCTGCAAAGTGGATTTTTCTTGCGAGTTTTTTCGGTGTTTCTGGTAGCAGGTATGATTTCCCGTTATTTTTTGGTTATGATTAATGATCCGTTGGTTTTAATGTTTTTCTTATAATATGTATTACATTAGGCCAGGGGTGAGATTCGTGTATGTTCTTGTAAGGTTGCCTTTGGATCCATACATTTTCGATCCACTACAACATTTCGTGTTCGTTAACCCATCCTTTTTCATTTGCGCGAACAAATACTACATTGGAAAGATCCCCGCGATATATTTTTTAATTTGGAAATGCAAACAGGAGGTAATTTAGTCCATCTGCCATGCATCCAAGAACTGTGGTAAAATTTTTTTCGTTGCCTGTTGTTCGAATACTAATAATAGGAATTTCATCCATGTTGTCCATAAAACTGAGTGTATAATTATTTTGAATACGTCAATATAAAATAAAGCTTTCTTCTAATCGTTAGGCAAGAGTTGTGTGATACGACGACGATTTGAAGCTTATATCGATTTAAAAATCCATTAAGCCAACTTTCTGTAAATTTAAATATTCCAAAATGCTTTAGTAATCACTTTTACTATTATTATGAGGGCAAGTCTACGATTAAGAATATGAAAATAACAGATCCAAGTTTATTATAAAGAATTTTCCGGTTTTCACTACTGTCAGAGCAACTTATATATTTAACCACCGTTTGGTTTTCTTCTTTATACCGATACTTTGTTGGTTCAGTCTCCCGTAATTTTTCCAAACCCATTCCACTATATTATATTTATTCGCTGGTTCCCAGAAGTTAAAACCTAAGACCATTTGGTTTCAGTCGGAGCTCTAGAAATCGCTTTCGGTGTAGTAAACTTCGTCCGAGTTTTTATTATATTCAAAGTGTTTATTTATATTTTGAAGAAGTTTCTTTCGAATTTACTTTTTGGTTCGACCATTTCGACAAGCACCGTAAAAGTCGGACATAGGTACCCCCTCCCCCCATGAGATGTACCCCTCACCATTTTAAAGGTCGGATTGTGATTTATACCCGGGTATTATATGCAGGAGAGCGTAGTACAGCATAATTTGTACAAGTTCGAAGAAAAAAACTTCCAAAAAACCCAATCAACGAGCCGTTGTCCTGCTCAAGAAGATTGAGCCTTTGGAAGCAACTTAGAGGTCGTTCAGCCCGACATAAATACCTCTATTAATACAGTATACCCCTCTATAGAAATACCCTGGGTACTAAATCGAATTATGGAAATACCCCGGCCCGGGTACCTATGTCCGACTTTTACGGAATTTCTTCGTCGTTTTCGAGATATCCGATGATTTCTCTTACTATTTTTATATTTCGAGGTGTGCCGTGAAATACAAGGAATTATCAAAGCTCCCGTGTATTTTAATGTATTCATTGGTTTTTGACATTAAAAAAACCACAGTTCTAAACTGTTAGTATCCCGTAAAATAAACGCGTTTGTTTCCCAAAAAAAATTTGAAAACCGTTCTACACAATGTTATACTAAAGGAAAATTGTTGATTATTAACTATCATGAAAAACCAAAACAAGTACGTATTTTTTCAACAAGCAAGAAATTCGGTATTAACCAAAACAGTTAAGACAATGAAAAGAAGACGAACTGGTTAAAGCTGCTTCAAATTTCATAAACCTTATCTATGGAAATTCTTAAACAATAATACATTTAATTTTCGCATTAACGTTAACGTTAAATCAATCATATCAATCACGGTTGAAGTATAGACCAAAAAGCAGAAATTTTTTATTTTTCAATTGGACTTGGAAAAAATCATGCCAAATTGACTGGGCTATGTCTAGTGGCTCGCAATTAAATGTAAACAAAAACCGAGATTTAAACCATAATAAACAAAATCCTAAATAAAATAAAATAAAAAAGCCTAAAATAAAATAAGAATGACAGACAAATATTAACGTTAATGTTAATATCGATATGTTAAACGCCTCCCAGGGTCAAATAATATTGTCTGAGCACTACTCGCGATATAGTTCTTCCTTTTACATCGTGTCAACAATAATCCGATAACACTTACAGAACACATGAGTATGGTGCATACCATCTAAAATCATCAAAACGTTCGTATTTTATAAAATGGATAAACTTCTTTACTAAGAAGTAAATACAAAGTTTAATCCGTAAATATGATAGAATAGGCCCTTCTGAGCATATTTACAGCTTAAATTTTGTATTTACTTCTTAGTAGTTTGTCCATTTTATAAAATAAACGTTTGATGACTTTAGATGGTATGCACCATATTTCGGACGACGCCCTCCGAATGGAATACACTTGAAGGCAATATAGATAGAATCATTTGATATCAAAATCAATTGTTAACAAAGAACAAAAATAGCAGAGCAGGTTGTCCCTTTATGGTATGATATAAGTAATTGATGATGAGTGTTGGAAATTCTGCGGAATGGGCTGGCATTTGGTACTATTTATAAAATTAATCGGATATATAAAGGTAAGTAAAACTCTTTTTGCTAGAAAGCGGGTGGTGGCGTGACGGTGATCTACTCGGTCGTCGGCCATTCAAGGCTACTCTCTGAGCCACAAAGTTGGTGTTAGGCACGCTCGGTTGTCTGACGTTCAAGGCTATTCGCTGACCGAACACCGACAACCCCAACAATCACAGCAGCTCTGCGCGGACGACTTACTTGGTCGTTTGTCGTCTGAGATTATTGGCTGATCTGAAGGAATGAGAAATTATGAAATGCCAGTTGAAAATTGCTAATTTTCTTGAATCTTTTGTGTCAAGACAATGTAGGTATTCCTCCTGGAGTACCTAATCCTTCCAACTTATATTTACAGAATTGAGTTTTGCGCTGTTTGGTACTCGACCGTATCGTCAAGTGGCAAGATCAATCAGATCCTCAGTTTATCTTCCTCTTCTCTGTTCTTTTCTTACTTCTTTTGGAAAGTTCCACCACTGAGAGTGAGTCCCATAGTTCTCCACCCGATGTTTCTCCATAAATGAAAAGACAGAAAGGTCCTCAAAGTCACACGCGGCACATCATAGGACATTGTGTCATGTGCTTTGAAATGTTGATGATAACTTTTTAATTAATTTATTTATTATTATTATATATGAAAAAGCTCAATAAAAGATATCCTTTCATTATCTCTCCATGTTGCCAAATCCATTCATAATACTGGACAGCATTGACGATCTCTGCGAGATGTCCGGCAGATTGAGGGTACCGGTACACAATCGTCGTATATAACACACCAGAATAATTGAAATATCGATGGATACCCACAAACCCAAAACAGCTGCTTCGAAAAAATCACTTTGTAAGCGAATGAGAGCAAAAGGCGTAGTAACAACAATAACAATTACCAAAAATAATATACTCGAATTCCCGTGGACGAGAAAATTGTTTAAAAATTATATCAAACAACAACAAACGACCTTCGAGGACTACGAAGGAGAATTCTATATAGAAAAAGTTTAGGTTGGTAGTCCGAACGGTATCGACAAAATAAAATTATAGTAAATAAATACAAGCTCACTGAACCAAACAATATTTAGAGCATTATCCTTTGACTATGGGAATCAACACGAAAAAATAGTAATTACGAAATGGAAGGAAGAAAAACGTAGTACTATGCCGTACACCGGACGAAAACCAGGGATATACGAAACATGGGATGAATGCCAGCAGCAAACATCTCGATTTCCTGAGGTCTGTTATAAAAATTTCAAAATTATGATGATAAAAAATGGCTCATATTTAAAATCAGTAAGTTTTTAGATTCTGTTGTTTTTAATTATAAATAAACTATAACTATATTGATATTTATAATTTTATAGGCTTTAAATTCATTAATTTTTTGTATAATAAGTTTTACCAGTATTTGATTTCTCTTTCTCAATGGACATTTTTAGAGCAAATGGCTCAATTTTCAAACCATTTAAAGATCTTACTAAAAAAATCTCTCATATTGTCATGATATGATATTTGACAATCAATTCTATTGGATAATGAAGATATTAATTATTATTGGATCATATTTCTATTGAATAATTATTTTTAGTTAGCTGTTATTTTATTGAACAATTATATTATAAATATTATAGATATTATTGGTTCTTAGATTTGTGTTAACATTAGTAACACCAGCAATACCAGCAATACTAGCAATACTAATAATACTTGTGTTAATGCCAGAAATGCTGATAATATTCATGTTTGATTAAATTAGTGACAACAACAATAGAACCAATTATATCATATAATATGTAATTTATATAAATATATTATATATCCTAGTCTAGATAAAAGTAGTTAATAACTCAAAAAGTTTCTTGTTTAATAAAAACTTCAAATAACTGATACAGTTATATTTGTATTGGTTTTTGATCTTGAAAGATAGATCACTTATAATAAATCATTGTTATTGACTTGAAAAATAGTCACTTGATAAACTTGTTATTTGTATTATAATTTTTGAAGTTCTAAATAAATACATAAAATGTAGTAAAGTTATTGGATATTATTCTAGCTCATTACAATACGAATACATATTATCTATCTTTAATAATAATTTTTAATCTCTTCTACTATAAAAGCTTAGTCTCTTCTATTTCTTAGTTAATTAAAAATATGTAAATAACACATCAAGAACTTAATATCTATAAAAATAATAATAATAATATAGAACAATTTATCTTTTTAATATAATTATTATATAAATATTATTACAACAAATAATATTATTTTAATATCTACTTTTATTGAACAGTTCATATTATTATAGTTTTATTTAAGATATTTTATTAGATATTATTTTTAAAAATTAGTAATATTAACAAATTATTTATTTAATTTTCTTTTTTAATTCTTGTTCAAGTTTGTAAGCTAATTTTTTAATTAATAAACAAACTTATAATAATATATTATAGCTAAATGCAATTATTTTATTATTTACTATCTATTTTTGAATTTTTAAAATAATGTTTAATTATTATCTTATAGATAATTTATTTTTTTTATTTTTTATTAATAAATATTATTTTTTTGAAAAAAATAAAATTTTCTTAATTTTCTTTTTTTTATTAAATATTATTTTTTAGGAAAAGTTAATTTTATTAATTTTTATTATTTTTTTATTAAACACTATTTTTGGAAAATAAGTTAATTTTCTTAGTTATTTTATTAATGAATTCTTTTTTTGGCTTTAATTCTTCTTATAATTTTTTATATTTATTAAAAAACAAGTATTTATTTTTATATTATAAACTTCAAATACTTATTTTATATTTATTAAATATTTTAATTTTAAAAATTATTGGAATTAAGATTTTTATATAATAACTCTAAAGCTATTAGTAATATTTTTAATTTGAAATATTTAGCACAAATATTTTTACAAAATAAAAACAAAAAAATGAAATCTATAACTTTTTTTGAAAAAGTTCAAAAATAAAGAAAATAAAAACTATATTTTTATAATTTTATCTGAAAAAATTATATTATTAAACATATAATAATTAACAAAATATAGAATTTTGAAATTTTTGTTTATATAAATATTTTTAATTTTATTAATAAATATTTTTTATTTTTATATTAAAACAAAGATTATAAATTATAATTTAATATATACTTTTTTAGATTTTTTCTAATAAAGTTATTCTAATTGCAAAGTTATTGCAAAAATTTTTTATAATTAATTTTATATTTTATTTATATAAAATTTTTGCAATAACTTTGTCAGAAAAAATCTAAAAAATTCAAAAAAATATATGTTAAACTATAACTTATAATTATTATTTTAATATAAAAAAATATTTATTAATAAAATTAAAAACTTTTATATAAAATAAAAATTTTAATTTTTACTATATTTTATTAATAAAATTATATATATAATTTTATAATTCTATTAGTTACTATATTAAAACTGAAAAGTTTTGAAAGAAAACAAAAAATCTTAGTTTTAATTTAAGTATAAAAAAATAAAAAATATTTTTTTAAAAAAAATTAAATACTTGTTCTTATTAAAAATTAATATTATCTATTATAAAAAACTATAAATCTATTAATAATAAAAAATTATATAATATTATTATTTTTATAGATTTTAAGTTATTTATATATTATTCATATATTTTTATTAACTAAAAAATAGAAAAGACTAAATATTTATAATAAAAAAAATTAAAATTATAACTAAAAATAAATAATATATGTTCATATTATAATAAGCTAAAATAATATTACTTAAATTTTATAATTTCAATATATTTCAATATAAGTAATAATACAAAATAATATATTTTTCAAATAACTTTTAAGTTAATTATAAATAATTTATTATAAGCAATTTATTTTTCAAAATTAGAATTAATACAAAATATAACTTGAAATACAAATTATTATCAAAATTCCAATTCTAAAACTAAAAGTTTATTTAAATTTATTTAAAATCTAATTTAAAATCTAAAAAATCTATTTAAATTACTAAATAATTTTATAATTTCAATCAAATTAAATTATAATTTTTAAATTATTACTTGAAATTATAACTTATAATTTAAATTATAATTTGAAACCAAACTAATTTAATTATATAAATAAATTTATTGTTAAACAAATTATAGTTATATATATATTATTATTTCTTTTTTTATTATTAATTTTCTTTTTTATTTAATTTTTGAAACAAATAAAAATATAAGCTGCTTCTAAATAAGTTAATTACAAATTTTTACTATAATTTATATTATAATAAAAAATGCTTTTTTACAAAAAACTGATATTATTTAAATTAATAAATAATTTTTGTAATTTTACTTAAAACTGAAAATTGAATACTAAAATTATATTCAAGCAAGATATCTTTCAAGCTTATTATTATTTAAATTTTTATTAAATTATTATAATTATAATTGGAAAATATTTTTTGATTATAAAAAATATTAACTTGATTAATTTCTTGATTTATAATAATTATTTGTTAATTATAAATTATTATTTTTTGTTAAATTATAAAAATTATATTATAGTCAAACTTCTTTATATTCATATTTTTTTATAGTTTAATTATATTTTATAAGTTCTTAAAAGAACTGAAAAGTGCTTAATAATATTATAATAAATTACTTGATTAAAGTAATTATAATAAAGTTTATTAAAAATTATAAGTGAAAAAGTATTATTACTGTTTTGATTGACTTTTAAAATACTTAAAGGTATTTATAAAACTTAAAGGAATATTCAAAAAAAACTTCTAATATCTTAATAATAATTCAAAGTATTAATAATACTTTATAATTATTAAACTGAATATGAATAAGTACTAAAAGTACTAATAATAGAATTATTAAAGATTAATAATAGTTGTGTTCTTTTAAATACAATAATCTGAACAGCTAGAAAGTGTTCTTAAAATTTTAAAGTCAAATATATAAAAATTATAATATTTGTATTATTAACAATATAAGATTGAAGGTAAATAATATATTATTAATACAAGATTGAAAGTAAGTTTATGAGTAATATATTATCAATATAATTTCAAAAACAGATTTATAAATTATAATAATAATTTTTTAATTAATATAATATTCAATAGATTTTATTATAAATATATTCAGATAATTTAGTATTAAGATGATAACTTTAAAATACTCCTGGCAAATGTACTTAAGCTACTATAATATTAATTCAAGAACTATATAACACTTATAATAAAGGTACTAAAGTGATTATACAAGAAATAAGAATACTTTGTCAAAGAAGTATAGAGCGGAGTTTGTACTTAATTACTTAGTCTATATAAAATGCAAACTTTACTTGTATAAACAATTAAAAGTACATAATAATTAGCTATAAAGTGATAATTAGAAATATTATTATCAAAGATTTGTTCTAATCTAATTCTAATAACTATAATATATATTGCTTTTATGCATGTTCAAACTATATTTTGTCAGCTATATAAATTTATATTTACTTAAATTCTATTAGTTCAATATTTGTTGAACTGCTAGAATGAGTTCAAAAATCTTCTTTTAATTCAAATAAGTTTAATTATTAAATAATCTTCTTTTATTAATTAACTTTTAATAAAAATATCTTTTTCTTTTATTAAATTTCTAGATAATATTAATTAACTTCACAGTATAATGATAAAAGATTTAATTATTAAGTAATCTTCTTTTATTGATTAATTTTTAAAATATTTTCTTCTTTTATTAAGTTTCTAGATAATATTAATTAATTTCACAGTATAATGATAAAAAATTAATTACAGTTAAATCTCTTTATAATCACCATCCTCAGAAAAGCAAAATTTGATAACTATAGAGAGAATGTAACTATAGAGAGATTTTTTTACTATGTTTATATATAAATGGGAAAGCAAAATAGGGTAACTATAGAGAGATATAACTATAAATAGGTGTAACTATAGAGAGATTTAACTGTATATTAAATAAAAAATGTTACTTATTACAGATGAGAAATCTTTTTTAAAAATAAAAGATGTAACAAATTTCACATACCCTTGTATTTTCTTGTATCATGTCTATCATTTTTCATGTTATGTTTATCATTTTCTTGCATAACATGTAGAAATTTAACACAGATCTACATTAATACTTCTTAATG
>CAJVPL010001331.1:0-14716 GCA_910591945.1 Ambispora gerdemannii | reverse complement strand
TAATTTCAGTTACGACGGGTTTCAAAATTTGTCAGAATTTTGACAGGTTATTTACTAATAGTTTATTATAATTTTGATAGAATTTAGACAGTTACTAAGAGATTTCGACAAGCAACCTTAATTATAGTAGAGTTAAAAGTAGTAATTAATAAAAATTTTTCAAAAAGTCCAGTTACTTACAAAATTTATTGAACTAATACAATCTTTAATTTACTTTAAATTAACAAAAAAAAGAACATACTATTTTATTTAAAAAAATATAATTAACTTTAATAATAATAATTTATTATTAAAATTTAATAAAAAAAATAATTAATTTGTTTAATTATTTTATTTATAATAATTTATTTAGAAATTATTAATTTAAATATAAATTATTTATAATATTTTTTAATATAAATAAAAATTTTAATATTTTAAATAAAAAAATTTTGATATAATTAAAAAATTTTAGTATAAAATTATTAATTTATATTAAGATTTATATTAGTTTAATATTATTTTAATATTATTAAAATTACTTATTTATATAAAAATTCTTTGACAATATTAAACTTATTTATTTATATTAATTATTATATCATTTTGATATTATTATATTATTTTGACATTGTTTTGATAATATTAAAATTACTTATATATATATATATATAAATTCTTTAATAATATTGAAATTATTTATTCATATTAAAATTTATTTACTATATTATTTTAGTATTATTATATTATTTAATATTATTTTAATAATATTAAAATTATTTATTTATAATAAAATTCTTTGACAATAATATAATTATTTATTTATATCAAAATTTATTTATTGTATCATTTTATTATTATATTATTTTAATATTGTTTTAATAATATTAAAATTATTTATTTATATCAAAATTCTTTGATAATACTAAAATTATTTATTTATATCAAAATTTATTTATTGTATTATTTTAATATTACTATATTATTGTATTATTTTAATATTATTATACTATTTTGATATTATTATATTATTTTGATATTATTATATTATTTTAATATTATAATACTATTTAAATAATAATAATAATAATTTATAATAAGAATTTTGATATTTTAATATTTGTTAAAAAGATTTTTTTAGTAATAATTATTATTATAATAATATTAAAATAATATAATAATATTAAGATAGTATATTAATATTAAAATAATATAATAATATCAAAATAATATAATAATATTAATATTATATAATAATTATTCAAATAAATTACTAATTATTAATTAATAATTAATTGGATGATTATATTAATAAGATATTATATTAATATTAAAATTATCAAATATAGAAATAAGAAAATATATAAATTAATATAGTATAATAATATCAAAATAATACAATAATAATTTTAATATTATTAAAATAATATTAAAATAATACAATAAATAAATTTTAATATAAATAATTTTAGTATTGTTAAAGAATTTCAGTATAAATAAATAAGTTTGATATTATTAAATAATACTGAAATAATATAATAAATAAATTTTAATATAAATAATTTTAGTATTATTAAAGAATTTTAATATATAGTGACAATTAAAAATAATACAATGACATTAAAATTTATTAATTAAATATAATAAAATATGAATTTTTCTCTTTATATAAAAGTTTTCAATTTTACTAATAAAAAATATTTATTAGTAAAATTGAAAACTTTTATATAAAGAAAAAAATTTGTATTTTACTATATTTAATTAATAAATTTTGATTATTTCTGATTGTTACTAAAGATAGAATCACAATTGATTGCAACTTGATCACAATTCTCTAATTGGCTGTTGTAATTAATTACAATTAATTGAGACATTATCTTTAATTATTACTATATATAAATAAGTAATTTCAGTATTATTAAAACAATATCAAAATAATATAATAATATCAAAATAATATAATAAATAAATTTTGGTATAAATAAATAATTTTGATATTGTCAAAGAATTTTTGCATAAATAAGTAATTTTAATAATATTAAAATAATATAATAAATCTTGATTTCTTTTTATCAAATTCTAATATAAATATCTTTTTATTAATGTTATTATTATTAATTATTGAATAATTATTAATAATAAATTCAAATTTAAATTATTAATTATTAATTAAAAATATTATATTTTACAAAATTCATTTGTATACCAACTTTCACAAAAACTAATTCAAAATTTATTTAAATCTTTAATAATAAATAAATAATTGAATTAATATTTTTAGCCAGTTTTTGTGAAAATTAATATACGAATAGGTTTTGTAAAGTATAACATTTTTAATTAGTGGTTCAGATTTGTATTTATTGTAAAAAAAAGTTTTTCAATATGAGAAATTTACTGATTGAAAATTTTGATTTAAATTTCACAATTTTACAAAATTAACTAAAATAATCTGTTATCAAAACACTTTTAAAAATACTAGAGATCTTGTGAACTGATATTGATGTAGATAAAAAATTTTGATCGCGTGTTCTATTTCATATGCAAGTCACTATATAAAATTTGTAAGTCCAGTGGTTCAATAGTGCAGAACTGGACTAAGTCTAGCTGACAATTATCGTTATTGAATACTCATTTAGTTTCTATAAAGGGTCAATGAAAATTATCCTAGTTTGGAGATTTTCCCTTTTTGTTCCAGATAGATAATAATCGACAAGTTCATGCACGTGTAAATTTATTCATTTTTATTCGGAAATAGTGATTTCGATAATTTTTTATGGGTAAAAATTACTATATATAAAAAACCTACTTTTATTATTATAATAATAACAATAGAATAACCACTATATATTAACTTACCAATAATATGCATCGACTCGTAAGAATAGGAAGATATTAAAAATTTTTATTGTTTCTACGATAATAAATAATAATACTAAAGTTATAATCATGAATCCATAATAAACTAATAAAATTAATAATAATAATAATAAGAATAATCACAATGGGTTAATTTTCTTGGTACTTAGTTTCCACCTCGACAGGTGTGCCAAGCTATAACAATATGATGATGGTTAAGAATAGTCAATTTTTCGTGAGAATTAGAAGTTTAAAAAAAATCGAACTTACTTGGAAATCCACATGCCGCAGAAGCTAGTCCATAGATGATCAGCTATTCACAAAAAAATCAAATCAACATTATAGTTATTTTGAAAAGAAAGGAATAACAAAAATAATAATAATAATGTACTTACAATTATGACAAATACCAAAAGAATCATTAGTTTTGTATTCTTCCACCACATTGATCTCTAAAATAATAAAAAGGTTTCAATTATTAGAAATATTATCCAATACTTGCGAAAAATATCATAGTAATATTATATTAGAATAAGACAAACCTTCAATGCCGTGCTACGTTTTCTGAATGCAAACGCTTGTAGATTAAGGCTATCAGTCTTATCTACGAGAAGTTCAATCCTTTCTCCCCGCTCCAAAACACGTTCTGTATTCATGATTTATTATTTAACGCTAAAATAAATGCTGTATAAAAAGACAAATAAAATTTTCTCTTGTCATTTACCGATATTATGCACCATCACATCTTTAACTTGTTCAATCTCACCGTGGACTTGTTTGATTCGGTCGGCATTTGGATTGGTGGAAAAGTATTCCTATGCGGAGATAATAAGAAAATAATTAACCCAAGATGCATTCACAAGTATGTTATGTATGATGATTTCTTATTAGCTTTACCATTTGTTTAGCGATAACCTTTGAGAACTCGTTCATTCCATATGGCAATGCAGTATTAGTCCGATCTTTGGAATAAGTGTTCAAAAACCGTTCTTTAATGTCCGCCAAAAAGGCGAAAGGTATTCGACGTCCAAAGCTATCATCAGCCATGCACATATAAGTGAGGCCATCTTCACAGATATAATGAAATAGATATCTAAAATGATATTAGGAAAATAATGATTAATAATGAAATCTCTCGGTATATGTATTCGAAATAGTTTATAACCTATCGTAAACGTAAGTTAGCTTTGAATTGTTTGGCGGTATTTTTTCAAGAATTGCTTGTGTCACTGTTTTTATAGTAACATGTTAGTTGATAGAACAATCAAATTCAAAAGTAACAAGTATTTATAAGGTAATACCTTGAGTGAAATTCCCGGAAGAGTTTGTGTACTCTGCGAGAATAATAGGCCCACGGGCTACTAAACCATATACTAAACTCATAATTTACGTATTAATAAAAGTGAATACAAAAATGAATGCTCGTCACTATTTCTACGTGAAAAGAGTATAAGAAATGACGAGTAATTTTTTTATTCTTTTTTAACTATAAATAGTTATTTTTAACAGTCACGCTCAAAGTTTGATATATTGTTGTAATGAAACTTTCAACATCAAAGATAGATAATATACACATTATTACATTATCGTTATATACAAACGCAGTATTCGGAGTCGTACAAACATATCAACACGCATTATAAAAATGAGTTTCCAAAATATGTTGTTTTAATCACAAGTTTCTTGTTTCTTTTATCGACAACAAGAAAGTTGATTGGTAGACAATCTTTTTGTAATATACTAAGTAAACACTACTAAATAGCATAATAAAAATAATTTTCGCGTCATGCCATCTGAACACTCTCGTTCGTCATCAGCCTCTTCAGTTACTTCACCCATACCCACCATCAATGTCAAGCTTGTAAACCCTACAAAGCCTGCTGGGTCTTCCCTTAATGAAACGCCTCTTTCTAGTAGCGTTCGAGGGTCTCATTCAGAGCTACTGGAAATATTTAACGCTCGTATAAATGCAAATGCAAGGGAACGAGGCAATTCACGAGATAGAAATTCGCCAAGAGATAAAAGTCCAGCTAGAGGAAAAAGTCCATCGCGTAATAGTAGTAATAATAGTAGTAATAATGGTAATACTAATAATAATAATAGTAATAATAATACAAATAAAAACTCTTCAAGTGAGAAACGTGGAAAGAGTCCTTCTGGTAGGCCAAAAAGTCCATCTTCAAGTGATAAATTTTTGGATAGGCCGAAAAGTCAAGAACGGCCTAGATCACGAAGTCCCGGACCTAAAAGTCCGAAAAATTCAGGTTCTAACCATAATAGTATGAATAATAGAGACTCGTCACGTTCTAAAAGTCCTCGGCCCGGTGAAAATCTTTCTAGATCTTCGTCACAAGATGCTCGTTTAAGTAATGTATTACACCCTTGGATTGCTTCTTCTCTTGGAAATGGAAATGGAAATGGAAATAATAATGGGAGTAGTGATCGAAGCTTAAAAAACACTAATAGATTGAGTTTACCTCCGAACTTTGCCGATGTTAATATTAATACAATTCGAGAGAATAATGAACGATGGGCTAGACTTAATCTAACACAGACGACAATCTCAGATAAAGATCAAAAAAATATTATGGGTAATTTTTTAAAGACAACACTTCGAGGAGGTACAACTATACTTCGTCCGAAACTCTCTGTAGAAACTTTTAACAGTTTTGCTGGTGGTAAATCCCTTCAAAGAACTCCGTCAGGACGTTCTGGTAGTTCTAATAATTCTTCACCGTTGCTGGTGCCTGGCGGATTCCCATTAATGAGATCTAGGAGCTATAATTCGGCGATAGATGATGTTCATCGATTGTCATCTAAATTCCGTAAAGAATTAGAAAAGCCACATCCGCTGCAACATTCTTGGTTTGTATTATTGTGATAATTATATTCAATCAGTTGATTACAATAATGTATTTATTTGGTTATATTGAACATTTGGCATTTATGATGATTCACATGTATTAGGACTATGTATTATGATAGCAAGCCAGTCATGACTCCTGGTCCTAAAACTCCTACTTTGAAAACTTCGTACGAAGAAAATTTGCAGAAAATCGGAACTTTCAATACAGTAATAAAATATATTTTATTTTGACGTCTTTACATTTGGAAATGCTTTTTTGACCTCTTATTTGCGTTTCACATATACAGGTGGAAACATTCTGTCAATACTTCAATTGGGTGAAAAAGCCTAGCCAATTAGAAGTGAATACTAATTTCCATATTTTCAAAAATAAAATTAAGCCTATGTGGGAAGATCCAGCGAATGAAAATGTTAGTATTTAAGTTTTTATTACTTTTGATTAGTATGATTGACATTAATAATCTTCATATTTATAATATAAGGGTGGAAAATGGGTGATTTCAATGAGAAATGCCCCGTTATTGGATCGTTGTTGGACTTGGCTTGTATATTCGTTGGTTGGTGAAGAGTTGGACGAAAATGATGATATATGTGGTGCTGGTAAATAAATTGAATTTGTCATTATTATCATTATCATCATTATCATCATTTAGTTTAAAATGATTTTTGTTTTTTAAAGTGATGTCGCGTCGAATTCGAGGTGACAGAATCGCTGTGTGGGTACGAGACAAGGATAATGTCTCTGTCATTAATGGAATAGGGTAAGCTACAAAATGATTGGCTTTATTGTGCGGCATGCATCTTCGTATAACTGAATTTTGTTGTCAATCATAGGAGACGATTATTAAAAATCCTTGATTTACAAAATGAAAAAGGCATCGGGATGGACTTTCAGGTATATTATGCGAGAAATTGTTCACCAAATAAATTGAAACAAGCATGTATACGAGGCCTTTAAATTGAATTTTATTTATTTGCTTAGTTTAATGAAGATGCACTCAAATCCGGTACTTCGTATAATAATCGAGTCTATTTATCACTGGAAAGCCTTAAACAAGAGCTTGAAAATGAGGAAAAGGTTAAAAGAGAAGCCGCAGAAAAAGCAAAATTGAATGAATCTCCGACTGATATTATAACAGAAGATGTAGATGCCAACGACGCTGACCGTGACGATAATGTTAATGGTGTAGGTTCTTTGGAAGAACATCTTGGTAAAGTTACAGATGATGGCCATCATCATGGTCATGCAGACTCTGCCGAAAAAGATTCCTCATAAACGCGCGTTATCAATCTTATCACCAAAACGTTTGTTTTCTTTATTTAAAATTTTTTTTGTTCATATTTATTTAATATTTATTTGGTAGTATTTATTTTTTTTGATTCTTTGGATTCAATATTATTCTTCATTCAATTCTCTTTATAAATACATGCATTCATACACAACTTTATTTATATATACATACACATTCGATTTTTCGTCTTTATACTTTTGTCGTGTAAGATGAGCGATCAAACTCTCAGCATAAAATTTTTTGTATTTATTTCTTTCCCGGATGAGATAATTTAAATGTGCTCTTATTAAATGATAACAGAATTGGGAAACGTGAATTTATATTATGTTAGACAAAAACATAATTTCTCAAATTTGTTGTATAGACTTTTAGAATTATTTAATAAAGAATTCTACGAATTCTAAATTTTAATTAATGTCACAAAGAATCATCCTTCCAAATCCAAAAGAATTCCGCTTGATCAATCGACGAAAATTCATTCCAGCATTTGCCAACAACACCAAATGTCGCGACGTAGTACCCACAAAACTCCCAGACCTCACCTTTCAGATTCTGATTCAAATACTGAAATGACACGCGTCTGCTTTTATCTAATGGCAAACATTCACCGATCACAGCAATTTCTTCACCAGAATCGTAGGTTAGTTGACCTTCTATGAAAAAAGATGTTGCGAGGACATCATTATTAGATATTGGCGACGATGATGACGTAAAATAATTTCTTGGTTGTAGTAAAGAATTGTAATGGTGGTCGTTGTCTATAATTGTGAAATTGAGATCGAGTAATAAAAGATTTGTGATTCTTGTCATTTGCGAGTTTGTAGAGAAACCGATCCAATAATTTGGCATAGGTGTGTCATATGCATCGTTCCTCATGCACCATAATATTTTGTTAGTGGAGAACATCTGTATTGAAAGAAAACAGTTAACACTTTTTACTAATTAATTATTGAATATTCTTTGATTATTCTTACATCAAGCATGTCTTCGATCCATAACATCCATTCATCATTTTTGCGTGACTCAAAAACAAGAGAACACGGAGAAAAATATGGAGCAACAAATTCTTTATTTTCATTACGCAAACAAATATGAAGAGCGTGAGTATATAGGGTATTATTAGCGCTATCTTTGGTAGGATCCCAAGTTAGCACTCGATCATGAAATTCAGCGGCCATGCTCCCAACGATTATATCAAGGCTTGGAATATCTGTTTCCGACATTAATTATTCATTTCAGTATTGATAATCTTTGACGAATAACCATTGAACTTATTATTTATTTATTAAAGGAAAGAATTCACCTTGTGTCAACAAATAAGAGATCACTTTAATCGTTAACAAGACAGAAGTGAAATGTTTCAACGATAAATCTGCCCAGGAATGTAGCCGTTGATACACTTGAATGCAAAAATCGGCGGCACACAGATCCACCAACTTCTTTGTGTTTCTCCCGTCTAAAGGATGTTTAACATAAAATAATAACATCTTCTTGACGGCATACAATATTTTGACGTTGTATTATAACTACACATAATTTTGATTAAGCTTCCCAACTAACCAACTAAACAACTAACTAACTAACCATTTTCGCTGATCAGCATCCACAAACTGGTCAAAACCTCCAACACACTATCCACGTATTGTGGTTCGATCCGGAACAACGACGAATTCATAAAAGAAGTAGATAACTTCGATCGTCGGTAATAAATCTTTCGAAAATTACAGATTCGAAAACGTCGTTTTCGCGCGAGGACGTCATATTGGTCGCTAAACAACTTTTCCCAAACGACAGGATCGTGTGATATCTTGAATAATGTTTTGCAGGTGAGAGGTAATGATAATATGGCAGTTTTGGGTCTATTCTCTGATAAAATTACTTTATGCAAAATGAGTAAAAGTATTTCGGTTGGAAGAGAACAAAGTCCAACTGAATTTGGAGAATAGGGATTTGATTCTGTATGGTCATTAGTTTCGGAATCTGGTTGTGAATCATCGTCGTAGATAGAATGAGAAGAATCTGGATTTGAGTTGTTATTGTAATTAACTTTGTCTTCTATTGGATAATCATCAAACATGTCAAGGTCATATTCTTCGAAAAATGTGTAGTCCATTCTTTCCTACGAGCAGCGGCTCGCTACCAGATCATCTTATTTCTGACGATGATCATTCTACATACACATGAACATCCGAATACGAATGTAAATCAACATGTCTAAAGCAACTGTTGTCTCTGCTCCCGGAAAAGTTCTAATTGCAGGCGGCTATCTTGTTCTCGATAGAGAGTATGAAGGCCTTGTTATAGGAGTAGATGCGAGATTTTACACCATTATTAAACAAGGAACTTACGATTCCTTTGGAAAAGTTGTTGTAAGGTCGCCACAATTCCTAAATGCAAGTTGGGAATACGCGTATATTTATGCGTCTTCCGAACTCGAAAGCAAGTGAGTAGTGGTAATTAATCAAGTGACTATTATCACACATGAAATCGTGAGTCTATAAATGAATAAAATAATTCGCATTCTCTTTTTTAAGCGACAGCGATAATAAAAACCCGTTTGTTGAAATTGCTATTAAATACTCTTTAGCAATTATTTCAAGACGCGTTTCTACCGAGAAGTTTAAAGAGAAACTGCGGAATGGACTAGACATTTATATTGTTGGCGATAATGACTTTTATTCTCAACGTGAGCAGGTACAGTCAAATACCGATTTCGTCACATTCGCAATTTTATCACTGCCCTACCATAAAAATCGGAATTTGAATTTGCCAATTAAACGAATCTAAAAGATTTATCTTTAACTAATGTTTACAGCTCAATAAGCTTAATCTTCCTCTTACTGCTTCCTCGTTAAGATCTTTGGACTCTTTCTGTAAATTGAATACCACGTTAAAGGAAGTACATAAAACTGGGTTGGGCTCTTCTGCATCCATGATAACATCACTTGTTGCCGCCTTATTTATTAATTTCGAGGCTATTGATATTGCGGCCGAAAATGAGGAAAATGCATACGGTCGAACTTTAATACACAATGTCGCGCAATTTTGTCACAGTTTGGCGCAAGGAAAAGTTGGTTCAGGATTTGATGTTTCCTCTGCTGTTTGGGGAAGTCATGTTTACCGACGTTTCTTGCCTGGCATATTAAGCTCGATTATGTCTGTAGGTTTCATCATAATGATACTGCGAATTAATGCCTTTCTTGTACCTAACGAGAATTTAATTTCATCTAACTAATTGACTATATAATAGAATACATCCAATTTTGAACATATTTACAAAATCGTTTCCCCGGAAAATAAGTAACTATGAATTATATTAGATTACTAAATAAAGGATTGATAATCTTATTTGTTTCTTAGATGGGATAATTTGGTTACACCTTTTTCTCTTCCGCCCGAGTTTATACTAGTTTTAGCTGATGTTGATGCCGGATCTCATACCCCAAGTATGGTAGGAAAAGTATTAGCGTGGCGTAAGAATAACTTGGATCGAGGTTTGAATCTTGATTGAAAACTTTTTGTATTATTTATGCTGGCTGAATTTAATTTTTTACGCACACATAGCGAATTCTTTATGGACAAAACTTGGCACCTATAATAATTCTATTGTTGAAAATATGCATAAATTATCTGAAATATATGCCCATGATCCCTCAACATATACTGTCGGGATTAACTTAGGATCCCTTTCAAAAGGGTCTGAAGTTAGTAAATCCATTTTTTCAAAAATTGAGTTTTATAATTTGTTGGTTTACTAATTTTATATTTCAGCTTCCCCGCCTTGCCGAAAGAAATTCTGAAAACAAAGTTATTCAGCTTCTTTCCGGCATATATGTATCGTTCCAGGTATGAATCCACAACTTTTTTATATTCTATGGATTGATTTTTATGCAAATTTTAACCGCATAAATTAATTTGATCATCTTGTGGAAAAAGACGATTCGTGAACTTTTACGTGAAATGTCCACACAATCTGACGTCCCTATTGAACCTCCGATGCAAACTCGGTTACTGGATGCTTGCATGGAAGTACCAGGTGTATTAATGGCAGGCGTCCCCGGAGGTGAGTAAATGACAAAATTTTATTCTGGAAATTTCATTTTATTTTTAATTACAAGTATTATTATCAAATAGCTGGCGGATTTGATGCGATCTTCTGTATTACTATTAGCCAAGCTGCAATAGATGGCATAGAACGAGTATGGAATACATGGGAGGAGATGAGTGTTGCTCCATTGTTGACGCGTGCTTCTTCCAAAGGTTTCATTAAAGAGAATTTGGATGATCATGCGAGATTGAAGGCATTCTTACGATAACTCTCCCAATTAGAATTTTGAATGAAATTATGGTCAAATTTTAATTTATTAATTTTTTATCAAATTATCTATATAACTGTATAATATGTATTGATATGTATATTATATTACTCTTTCCCTGAGGAATTTTAAACAAATTTCTATTATATAAATCAAAATTCACAAATTTTACTAAGATTCAGAATTGATATTATTAGCTTTTACAATCCGAACACCAGGAATAGCAGTTGGAATAAAGGTTCGTTGACAATCCGCGTAAGCTACACCAATCCCAAATCCTGTAGAAATAGCAATCGGCCACGTTCGTTCTTAAAAAAAATGATAATTAGCTTTTTGTCATAAAAAAAGATTATATTAGCAAAACAACTTACTCCTAAATATAAGCGCTGATGCGATAATACCGACGCTTAGTCCAATACCCGTTTTTACCAGCAAATTGGATATGCATTTGTCCCACTAAAAAAAAATTAAATTTACTTGTAAAAATAATTTTTAAGTTATATTAATTAATTCAATTCGTACTTTTTCGTTCAAAATTTCTTCACTCGGAATATTTTCTTCGCTAACCATTGTCTTACGTTCGGTTAATATAATTTAGGTGATAATAATAATAATGGCTTGGAACGCGAGTAATCGATGAAAGTATTTTTTTTCATATAAAATTAAAGTCATGTGCAAGATTTATCCAAGTACATATATTGGATCACGATCATGACATATAAGCAAACATTTAGAATCAAACGAAATAATGGCAAGTTTTTTATTCCGTAAATTTATACTTGGCGTGTTCTAAGGTCCTTATTCTTCTAAAGTCAGGTAAACGCTCTAGCAGCAGTGACGTAAGCACTACGACAACAGCATCTAGACGCGTAAAGCCTAGACCCATTTCGACAGACTTAACCGATGAGCAACACAAAGAAATACGTGATGCCTTTGACATGTTTGTCCCAGAGGGTGAAACCGAAATGGACACAAAAGACCTCAAGGTTGCCATGCGTGCGTTAGGCTTTGAGTTGAAAAAGGAAGAGTTGAAAAGAATACTAAGTGACCTTGATTCTCCAGAACGCGGTCAAATAGACTACGATACCTTTGTCCTAATTGTTGACGCAAAATTGGTTTGTATTGGATTTTATTCTTTTAACGTGCTTTCTTTGTGAATGAGTGGTTGGATTGCAGCAATTATTCGTCAATGCGCTATTTTCTGAAAATAAAAATAACACATCGTTTGCCACGCTAAATTTCTATTTACTGACAACATCAACAAGTCTGAATGTGATATCAAAGAGGAATTTAAAAAGATCTTTGCCATGTTTGATGACGATGAGACCGGGAAAATATCTTTCAAGAATTTGAAGAGAGTCGCGCAAGAATTAAACGAAAATATAGATGATAATGAGTTACGAGAGATGATTGAAGAGGCGGATAGGAATGGTGATGGTGAGGTTGATGAGGAAGAGTTTATTCACTTGATGCAGAAATTGAATGTTTACTAATTAATTTTATGTATAATATAATGTAATTCTTCTCTTTCTTGTTTAAATCTGTCGCTTTTATAAGTAACATTTGTTACTTTATAAACATGTATATATATTAATAAGCAAAAAATTTTTATATCATAACTATTATTTATTACTAAAAAAAGAAACAATTTCTCTATAATTCTCACATTTTGAAAACATTGGATAAAAAACAAGATAAGTGTGATTGTTCTTTAATTCTTAGTTTATTGACAAATAAAATGATATTAATTTTTTATTAATTTCAATAAATATGATTTTGCAATTAAAATAAGAGATTATTAACACAATATTATAAATTTGCAGTTAAAATGAGAAATTATAAATAATATAAAATAATTTTACAATTATAAACAAATACTAGTTTATTAGTTATCAAAAAGGAATTGTTATTATTTTGTTAAAATATATATGATATTTATAAATTATAAAACTTCAATTTCTAATGAAAATAAAGATTAAATTAAATTGAAATTCAAATAAAAATTCAAATCAAATAGAAATTTTAAAAATAATTTAATCAATAATATAAAAATATAATAAGCCAATAAAAATATAGAAAATAATATATTTATTCATAATAGAATTCTTATTGTTAAGAATTTTACTTCATAAAATAATTATTTATATTAATATATTAATAGTAAAATTTTTTTAGAATTTTGTACAAGAAATTCAAACATTTCTAAAAATATATTTTTCAAATTATTGCTTTTTTTGTGACTTAATTTTTTAATTATACTTAATTTAATTTAATTCTTGTAATTCAAAATATTAATATAATTTTTAAAGATGTATAAATTTTTTCAATAATATTTTGAGAAAAAATTTGTTATTTAAAATGCTATATTTTTGTATTTTTTTGAATAATAGTTAATTTTTTTAAAATTTATTTAATTTCAAAGTATATAACAATAATAATATATTAATCAAGTATTAATAATATAAAATAAAAAAATCAGCTTGCTTGAAATTTGCTAAACTTTGCATTATTTTTTCAAGAATTTTTGTTTTAAACTTTATTAATGACAAATAATTGTTATTAATTATATAATTAAAAAATTTTTTTTTAGAAGTTGGTAAAGCAAAAATAAATTAAAATTCAAAATAATATTATTATATTTGATTATATAATTTTATAATTAATTGTTATTACTATAGTTAATAATAATTATTATATATTTATTTTAATTATTAATAAATAATAATAGTTTAATTAGATTTATATTAATCTTTTCAAATAGTAATTTAGTTTTAATTGAATATAATAAATTATTTTATATTTTATTTTTTTGTTAATATTAGAGTTTTAAAGTTTAATTCAAATTCAATTTGAATTTAATAAATTTAGTTTAAACTTCAAATTTTTCTTAAATATACCAAAAAATTTGGTTTAAGTTTGATTCAAATTTCAAATTTTTCTTGAATATATTAAAAACTTTGATTTGAATTTGGTTTAAACTTCAAAAATTTTTTTAAATACACCAAAAAGTCTGGTTCAAGTTCAATTTGAACTTCAAATTATTTTTAAATACAACAAAAATTTGGTTTGAGTTTATTTAATTCAAGTTAAATTTAATTTAAATTCAAATTTGATTTGAGTTTAAATCTAATTCAAGTTTATTATAAGTTTGATTTAAGTTTATTTAATATAAATTTAGTTTAAGTTCAAGAATAATTTAAGTTTATTAAGTTTAATTCAAGTTTATATTCAAGTATAAGAACAAGTTTAATATTTAATTATATCTTTAAATTAATTTTGGTTATATTTCTAAATTATATTATTAATTTTAGAATTTATCTTTATTTAATTTTGTTACCGTTTTGATAGGGCTTTCGAAATACTCAAAGGTATTTATAAAATTTAAGGAATATTCAAAGGGAAACTTC
>CAJVPL010001330.1:0-14719 GCA_910591945.1 Ambispora gerdemannii | reverse complement strand
CTCCGGAACATGCTATGAAAAAAAATTTCTCTGATCAATATCCATCAACAACTGCAACTGTGTTATGATTAACAGAATCATAGTTTCGCAGCGGTAGAACAATTATCATGGATTCATGGTTCGGTAGTACCAATACATGTATTGCTTTGTATGAATAAGGACTTTATTCAATCTTGCAACTTAAAAAGCATCGTTACTGGCCAAAAAATATTCCCCACGATATTATGGATGCTCTCGGAGATGCCTATGGATCGTTCATTAGTCGATCCGGAAAATTAAATGGTGTTGATTTAACCATCTGCTCAATTCGTGACCGCAAAAATATTGTCATTCTCTCTAGTTGTTCTACAACCAACCTCGAAACAGAAGTAAAATGATATATCAAGAGTCATGGTGAAGTAAAATTTCGGCGACCTGTTGTTTTCGATGAATACAATGAATTCAGATCAGCCGTAGACATCCTGAATAATTTACGCGACAACGCACCTTCTTATCATGATATCCTCAAATCAAAACGCTCTGTAAATCGCATATTTACCTTTTATTTTACAGTTGCAGAAGCAAACAGCTTCTCTGCATATTGTAGATTTGTTCCTGGCAAGCAAAAAATGAAACATACAGATTTTCGGAAGCAATTAGTAAAATCGATCTTTGACTGCTATTCTGATACAACAGTTGTCGATCGAACTAAAAAAAAATGAAAGCTGGATTTTGAAAGTATCGAGCATCGTCTCATTAGCATTAGAGATGATCCTACAACCTTATGACTCAAAGGAAAATATGTTCAACGTCGATGTCTAGATTGCCATATGCGTACAACTACTTGTTGCAGTTGTACAAGTATACGGGAAATGTGTACAGATTGCTGGGTTAATCATATCTGTATTACATATACAACAGTTTATATTGAATAATTTTTTTTTATGTGTAAACTAAGATCCATTTTTTTATTTTTCAAAGTCACAAGTTTAATTTTTTTCTTGTGTGAGGTACATGATGAATTTTAATGATGTACTATATTTAGTATATCTATAATACTGAAAAATCGCACATTTTATAATTACAATTTCTTTATCAAGCACATTATTGATGTTAATGAAAATCATATCAACATATAAAGGAATGTTTATTGATGCTTAAATGTCAAAATCACATAAATTTATTCATTTTTGAACATTTTATAAATTTTATAAAATGTACTGAAACTAGTACAAAAGGATAAATCCAATCCATTAATAAAAAATTAACTTTATATAGTAAAATACTCAAAAAATTATTATTAATAATTAATAAGTATTCTCATACTTTTTATCAGTCATTATATTTTAAACCCTTTAAAAAAATAGTTAATTCTAATAGAATACATGTTAAGAAAACTTTTTTATTATCAAACTTTTTGATTTTATATGTTCAAAAAAAAGTTAAAGCATATTTTTTACATTCTTGATAAAAAAACGCACCATCACTTTGGCGGATCAACATGAATTATAGACGAACTGACAACAATATGTCTCTGACTCATTATCGTTATATTGTATATATTGATTATTGTCACCCAATCAATCAAATTTTAATTTTTGTTTGTTGATTATACAATTCAAATTTGGAAATCCCTGGCTGGACTTCCTAATTAGTTTATTGTATATAAATATCCCCAATAATCGAATTTAAATATCATCATGTAATCAGTAATCGGATTTTTCTGCTCATATTTTTAGCATCTACATGTCATAAAATTACATCCAAGATAATTATCGAGCCCAAGTCAATCGTTGAAAATGGTCCGCCTTTCTAGATGTTGGTTTTACGAAACCAAGGGTTTGCAACTCGGTCACACCGGCTATGAATCTTGCTCTTTTCGAAAAATAATCAATTAAAACATTTACATCTACCAAAAAATAATTACAGAAAGAAAACTTACTGGACTTCTTTCTCGTCGATTGGTCCATCACGTTCCAAGATGGACTTGAAAGCCATCAACCAGTCATACATATTGATCATCTTACCAAACTCGAGATACATTTTATATAGGATGCATGTATCTTGTTGAGTAGGAAATATTCTCTCGATAGATTCCTCTTCGTCTTCGTCATCTTCATCGTTAGCGTAGTCACAACATCGACATTTGATATAACGGTTAGGTTGTCCCAGTGCTTTTTGGGTTGCTGCGCGTGGATGAACAGAAAACATCTATTATATAGAAAGATTAGATCACTATGTCTATTATAAATATGTAACAATAATAATAAAGTACAAACATGCTTCAACAGCTTTTCATTTTCATAATAGACGACCTCATGGAGAGTTACAGTTGAATAATGCTTTAGATTAGACCTAATTTTTTAGAAGATAAGTGTTTTATATATACTCGTATAATCGTACTATCCAGAATAAAAACTTACTTGAAAAAAGTATCGAAAAATTCAGAGACTTGTTTCAATAAAATCGTGTAGAGTGTGTTTGTTGACTCTTCTTCACCTTGAATTAACGGGGAAAACTTGATCACTACATTCTTTGATTCTTTAATGGAAGATAAGATTGTTCGAGAAGAAGTGGAAGATATTGTTGAAGATGTTGAAGAAGATGATTCTTCTCCTTTGTTGTTTTCATAAATAAAAGTTTGCTCTATATCACATAATCGAACTAAAAAATTTTCTAACTCCGATACTTCTTGCGCTAAACAAGGGTCAGCATAATGATTTGCATAGAAAAATTCGAGGCATTTTTGAAGCAAATCTGAAAGACATGATGAATCAATTTTTCTAGTAAATAAAAAATGGATGGTTAGTAACTCAAAAATTATCACATAGCATTTAAGACAATAAAACCCACTTCAGGTTTACTAAAAGTTTTTGTGTATGATAGGCATCGCAAAGCCCTCCATCCTCCTGAATCGCCAAATAGTATAACGAGTGTTTAGCTTTCCGATCGACATTAATTTTCGGATCTTTACAATTAACTAACGACTGCTGTATTATCCAGAGACATTCAAAAGCTATTGAGAATTTTTTATGATATTGTTCAATTCCCTTGATTAGTACAGGCAAGAGAGATTCCAAATAGGCATTGTCTTCCAGGAGACGGCGTACTTCATCTGAATCGGGAAGTTGAGCTTCTACATATCTAGGTTGAGATTAAGAGGTAATCTTATTAACAAGAAATGACTAAAAGATATATATAGCTAAATCAATATATACACAGACTTCATAAAAGATTTTTGCATGCGGATTGCTTCAAGATGATTCTCGGATAAAAGCGAAAGTCTTGAAGGCAATTCTTGATCATCTATGCCGGCTAAGATACTTAACGGGTTGGAGAAGAAGTGATGCATGACGGCATACTAGAATGTAATGATAATTTATTCAATAATTAAGTATAAATAACAATTACGTCATTTTTATTCTTATGTACCTGCAATTTAGACATATAAGAGCTAACTGAGTAATTATACAAAAGGAACACCTCATGAAGGTATTTATAAGGCATCTTGCCTAGTTTTATGCCAATATGATTTTCCACTTGAACCTACAACAAAATTATTATTACAATCAATCAATTCGAAAACTCAACAGAATCAAAAATAAAGACTCGAGATTTCTGACCGCAGTGACGATTCTACCAAGACATCGTTCCGAGTTTTGCAATTGCATTTTTTTCACCCTTAACGAATTAAGTATTGAAGAGGGCAGTGCTTGTTGCAGAGCATTAATTGTGGTGGCGATGCCCAATAAAAGTACGAATTTAACGCGATCTTGGTATTGACTAATTTTGAAATGGAAATCCAATCAGACATTATGATTATTTGTTAAGCATGAAAGCAAGAATCCAGTTATACCTGCAAATGTATATAAAATCTTCTAATACACTTGGCTCAAAGGCTTCAAAATCCTGAATCAAAATCACGATTTTCGCAGGCAACGATTTATCTTTATTTATAAAGAAATATCCAAAAGTTCAGCTTGATGTGATTCAAGTCGTGATATGGATGCTCATAAAGTTATTACCGTCATTATTCGGTTTTCGTTTATCTTCAAACCATTCTGCTAATACTTCCATGTCGTATCTCTGAAGATGACCATCGGCCAACTAAATAAATACAATTTTTATTCACTCATTCTCATAAAAATATCATTAAAAATAGTGGTATAAGAACCTTATCATTTTCAACATCAAAAGTCATCTCATCCGTGTCATCTGCATCATTCATCTACGTCATAGGGGATTTATTAATGAAAAAATAAATATAGTCACTGAATAATCACATACCTCCTCGTCTTGGTTTTCGAAATCATTCATAGAGGCAAGAACTTGCTCATTCAAACATTTCATGGTCATCTTTAAACTTCCACAATCTTTTGATTGAAGCATCACAACATAGTTTGATTTCGCCTCTCGCAATCGCTGAGCTATCCGAGTGAACAGCAATTCATTATCAGGGCTATTGATCCCTAGAATCAATAGACGACAAAACTTATTGGAAAGAAATTTAATTATATAATTTAAATAATGTATTCGTAAAAAAAATACCCGTAAAGATCAAAGCTGTCGGGATTTCCCGATACGGTAAACCAAAAGCCCTGTAAAATAATAACAATATCCCATGTTAAATACAAAATACTTATTAAATTACACCAATACGTCTTGGAACTATTTTTCTTTATATAGAATTACTTCACAACTTCTCTTTTAGACAAATCCTCAACTACACCATTAAAAAATGCTTACTGAAAAGAGGTCTCGATTTCAATTGAACTATACGAATTATCCACAAAAGATACAATATCGTTGAATGAAGCCGAATTTTCAACTAAAAGTGATTTCTAATAAAAAAAATTGATTCTATTTATTATGTGCGTCGCAAAACTAATATTTTTGCATAATATCGACTATACCTCAATAGAAGAAAGTATTTGCGACCACGTTCTCTCATACCCCCAATGTCTTAGTTGCATTGCTTCTGGCGTCTCTTTACCATCTAAAAGTCTTTCGAGGCCAATTCTTTCAAAATAAAAAGGGTCGTTTTCGCTCCCTTTCGTAGAGTCGCTTTTTTTCTTGCTCTTTCGAGGAGAGACTGGAGGCGTCGGTCTAGGACGTATTTGGAAACTTTCCTGTGTTGACAATGAGTTAAATATTATCAAAGCTTAAAGAATAAGTTAAATTACCTTTGAGACAGAATCGAGAAAGTCTTGGTGGCCTTTCAAAGTCATTATTATTTGCACAATATAATTCTGTAGATGGTTGGTAAAATTCTACAAGTACGCGTCTTTTATGATCTACACAATGCATATCTTGTTGCATAACGCAGGACGCGTTTGATACATCATAACTTGAACTTGCACGGTAGATATTATATTAAATTCCAAGATGGATTCGGCAATAGAAACTCTTCGAGTTGAATTCGAAAAAGCTTGTGCAGGTTCTCTTGTCTGTCGTTACTCTTTCTTTTATGTGTTTCTGTTTATTAATACAGCACCACGATGATTCCTCGCAGAACTAAGTTTTATTGAAGCCAAGGTTGAATCTGAATTTACCCGAAAATTTGAACTCGAACGCCATGCTCCCTTAAATCCATACAAAGCTTTAACGCGGCTAAAGAAATTAAAGCAAACTTTGCAAGCACTAAAAGCTGAGAATGACCAAATTATGACTGCAAAACAGGTTTTGCCTATAATACCAATACGGAATCGTCTTTTTGGCTAATACACGTATTTTTAATTCTTTCAATTGTTCAGGAATTTATTCGAGATACTGACGCGCAGCTTGCCGCCAATAATGAGTTATTACTGAGACTGCAAATGCAAGCCGGAATTCAAGTATCAATTATCCCGAATTCTTCTTTGTTAGATTCAATATTGAAAATAATTTTATTGTTAAATTATATTTTCTTGCAAAAATAGCCAGATCTCGAAGTACAAAATAGGTTGGAATATTATAATTCTATTTCAGAAGCTTGGCGAGAAGATATGATAAATTATCAAGGTACTAAATATTAAAACGTTTATTATTAGCAAAATTACCGTAGTTTGCGAAGGTAAGCTTTATCCTTTATCTGCCGCACATGATATTTTTATTAATCTCATTATTCCCTCATTATAGGTTTACCGAACATTGTGGGATTATTTTAAAAAGAATCCGAAAAGGTATTTACATTATTCTACTTATATTAAGCAATATTCTTCACAACTTACCTATTTGATTTTTCAATTAGTTCGCCACTAACTATACAACACATGGGATTGAAGATCACGGGAGCAACTAGAGAAGCTAACCTAAAAGTATTGCGTTTCTTGAAAATTATAAGAATAGAAAAAAATCGGGTGTTAGTTGATTAAGGTGAATTGGAAATATGTAAAAAATGTAGTTGCATTATTAATTTGTTCACGCAATATAATTATGAATATTGTTATCATTATATTGTAATTGTAGATGTGTGCTCTTTCTGTGTCGAAGGAAGAATTTCTTTAATTCCTTCGGGTAGTGAAATGCTTTATTATTATTATTATTAATCTGCGCTATATAAATACGTATCCTTTTGATAATGCTAATCAATGATACACCCGATACAAGCGACTCTTTTCGTGCGTGTATTTCAATATTTATAATATATATATGTGTGTGTGAAAAATAACTAGCTGACAATGACTCACTCTGTGATATCATCTTCCTGAAGAGATTCTAGTCCTTTATCAGCTAGAAATTGCATCATCATCATCATCATCATCACCATCATCATCACTTTGCATATAGTTAATATCGAATATTTCTCCAAACCCATCACTGTTGTTTTCTTGATTCTCATTATTACTGTTACTCGCTGCCGCTTTTTTAGATGTTTTTCCTTTATCTTGTTTTTGACCTCGATGTTCTATTTGCGTAATATAATCCAATTCATTGACTTTATTATGGTATGCTTTGATTATTGAAATTTTCTCTAAAAAATCAATCAATCAATCAATCATTTTTTTCTGAACTAAAAAGCAATCGATAAATAAAATATCTTATACCAGAGTTATTCGTCTTAGTAGGATATACTTCAGAAAGTCGATTTATCGCAATCTCTAACACACTTGAAGGTAACTCAGACATTTGCGCAGCACCTATTACCGTATCCCAAGTGATTGGTTCTACATGACTTACTGATTCACTAAAAAGGGAAAAAGGTTCCTTTTTTCAATTCCATGTAACAATGAAAGACATAATAGCAATCATACGCTTTTACTGAACCGTTTTGTTTTATAGATGAATCCTAAAGCATCCAATAATCTCCGCAGCATATCTTCAGTCGATATCTGAACATAATGATACGCCATTCCTTTCATCCAATCATCCTCCTCGAAAAAATCGTATCCCGTAGTTTCATGCAACTTTTTCACGTTATTCGCATCGATTTTCTCAACTAATGCTTCAATTTCCTGCGAGAACAAATCGTCGTAGTCATTGGTGTTCACTGATGGAGCAAGAAAATATGAGATTTCTGGTTGAAAGCGTCCTTTTCCTATCATCAGACCCATGTTTGACTTTTTGGAAAAAGCATTGTGATCTACTATTGTTAGTACGTCTTCGTATTTTGGTTTGCTGCTATGAAGAAAATTCGAAGGTGATCCTTTGAAAAGCGTGCTTTTGTCGCGTAAAGCATAAATTAATATAATTGTATTGTGCTTCTTGTTAAAATTACAATCACTAAATGAAATAACTTACCTTTCAGTTACGTTTCTCTTTTTAGAAGGCCAACGGAAATTTTCCATTTTAATTTTGCTGAAAAATTAATTATTACAGATCAGTTCTTCTCTTCTCTCAAGATATAATAAGAATACTGTGAAAAGCTTAATTACTCATGTTGCGTCGATTCTTGTTTGACAAGGTACTGTGTTAGACGTTTATACCTTTCGATTTCCTTTCTTGCTTGTTCCATGAAACTCGATTTAAATCCACACGAGTGATCACCAGAATTTAAATTTCTCTGGAACAAGTTTGTAGATCGGTAATACAATGTTAATCAGGGCGACCCCCAAAGTTCGGGCCACGTGCCTTGTCGATTGACCCCGGCTTATTCGCCCCATTAGACAATAATCTGAAAGATTCCAGCTCACCCTTAATTCTCGCTTTTTTGACACAAATCATGAACGCTCATAAAATGGCTTCATTACTTAGTCATGTTGCGAGGTTTTCTCAACCTGCATCACGTACCCTCCCACAAAAGTCTATTTCACACCTATTTACACTTTATTTTCTCCCATTTCGATGTTGCAAAAAAGAGCCGTTATAGTCGAGCTTCCTTCCAGTGAAGACAGCGAAGCTGAGTCAGAATCAAACGTGGTCAACCTTAGCCCCTCAGCGTCCAAGTTCCTAAAACGAGATATTGATGCACTGAAAACGAGTTTCCACCCGCTACATCCGAGGACGAAGTCATTCCTGCAGTTGACGGTAAGTACCCAGTGTCACCATTTCTCCTAGAAAACCCACATTAACAATTTTTTAAATACCCTGTAGTCACCGACTTTCCGGAACAATACGTTCTTCATTGCATCAACAACACGATACTTTCAGATATAAATTTTAATGTTAACAAACTTGATGGTATTTCAGATAGACGTATCAAAACATTCCTCCACAAACTGCATGACGTCAAGAACGCAGGTCTCGATATAGGCACGAGTGAAGCCACAACTAACGCATTGGTATATGACCTGATAACTCACGCTGTCGATTTAGATGCTTGGCCCTTGGTTATTAAGTAAGTACAATGGGAAATGTTGTGAGTTTATGATACACTTCAAAAGTTTCATTACATTCAAACCTAGACCCGGTCCCCGCTGCAAGCTACTCATTGGCAACGTGTCCGTGACAGCAGACCCTGAATTTTTGATAAATAATGAAACCATTTCTATGGTGGTTATAGTGGTCGGTATGTTTTGATTGTTTGACGAGTCTAATTATGCTCGCTCAAAGAATCTTTTTTTACAAAAACAAGATAAACACCTAAAAAATAAAAAAATTATCAAATCGACTGGTTTTGGAGAAACACAAATCGCCGCCGAAATACTCGCCGCCGGTGATGAAAATATATGTAGCATTGGCAAAGATGAAGACATTGATCAGACTATATATGCTGTTCGTGTCATCTCTAAATATATTACATTCTACAAAACTGTAATCTCCGCAAAATATTGGGAGGAGCTCTGTGAAGGTTTGCCGAAATATCAATCAGTCGTGATTAAAAGGTGGCCGGGAGAAAATGGGTTGAAAACTGGTTTCGATCTCGCAGAACCAGATGGAAGGCGGACAGCGCTGATAGCATTAGCCAAAATGCGCCAATCTCTTCTGCAGTAGATGAAAAGCAGTCATAATAGAATTTATTTTGCGTGCTTAATGCTGGCACGATTATTAAAATTCAGAATTTATATTTGTCATGTGTTGAAAATAAAAATTTTACGTATATTTTCATTCACACGATTTTCATTACTAATCGTTGTGGATTCTCGCTTGGTCTATAACTCGAAAAGAAGTCCTCTTATATAACCGCAAAAATTCAGAATTCTTAATTTGTAATTGGTGTAGTTTAACCAATGATAAGTACAAGGGTTGATAATTCCGCAATTTCATATAATTTTTGACCACTTAAATATTTCCAATTCGACTCTTAGACCGCGAGTGTTGCAAATCATAAAAATAAGGTGCGTCACCGGTCGGTCCTTTTATCCGCTTCGTGCAAGTGAACAAAATTTCAGGTATGATGCAGATTACAGACCCATCCACTGCTAATCGGATGAAGTAAAAACGTATGAACATATCTCAATGCTTACATACTCCCAATAATAGCCACCAGCTCGAGCTACGCGTCCTTTGCAAACTTTCCCAATATATGATCCATCAATTCCAGTTATGCGTTGTGCTTCGGATAAGGATGGAAATTCTTGAGTAGAACCATCGTCCAAAACCTGTTTGACGGCACGTCGACGACATTGACCCCAAAGTCCGAGGTGAACAGCGTGCTGAGAGTTTTCTTTCGGGGTACACCATTCAAGATTGGATGCATTATCGTTGGTAGTATCTCCATCAATATGATTTATATATTCTTTGCCTTCCTCTTTTAGACAAATTGCTAATGCTACCAACCGATGGATACGATATTTCTCAACTCGGAGGTATCCTGAGTGCAATGTTCCTTGAGAGATTAAACCATTGCGTAACTGAATTTTTCCGAGAGATGAAACTTTAAATTTTCGTAAATCAACCTCTATTTCTCTCCATTCTTCATTAGGGTCTTGTTCTATATAATCCTCATAATACATCCAACGCCAACCACCAGCGATATTTCGCTTTCTACTACAACATGCCGAAATATGAGTTCCCGAAATTTTAAGTGTATAACCTGCAAGAGCGATAGAATCCCAAATTTGAACAACATTTCCATCCAAAGTTTTCTGAACAATTTTTCTGGACCTGCCACGACCACGGTTTGGAATACCTTACGTTCAGCATTCTCTTTAGGAGTTACCCATTCCAAATTATCTGCTCGATATCACCTTTGATGCCATTAATGTGGTTAATATAAGGTTTTGTACTAAGTCCATTGATATTAATATTTGCTCGTGTATAACCATGCCCTTTCAAAATACTTCCTTCTGAAATCCTGCCATTTCTATTTTTGACACGTCCAATATTAGAAATAAAGTAATTCGAGCCTGTTATAGGTAACCAAATCTCCATTTCGATATATGTTATTTATTTTTAAATTCAGATTAAGGCCTCATAGAATTATCACTGGTACGGACAACCACCTGAGCAAGCAAGACCATTCCTATGATCGCGATCAATTTCAATACAATAAGCGATTTCCATTGGGACGAACACGACGAACCAAATTCTTTGTGTTGCTTAGTCGTTCTTGGTGATTTCGAGGGGGGTGAACTTTGCTTCCCGCAACTCCAGATCGTAATACCTCTCAGCCCTGGACAAGTCGTCGCATTTTCCTCACGACTCCTCTTACACGGCAATTTTCCTGTCACGAGAGGGATTCGACACAGCGTCGTATATTTCGTCCATAGTATGTTCTTCCACCATCTGCGCGACTTCACTCAGGTTTACAAAGACCGCGAGGATCGAATTGAAAGATGCCCATGGCGCGATTGTTCCAATGATTCCTCGACAAGATCTCAACGATGCACGAGATCTGAATAACCGAATCAGACTCTCGAAAGTCAAATGGAGATGCCAGAAAGAGCTTGTGATAAGAGGCGAGAGAGGATCGGTAAGTAATTCCTTTTATTGTTAATTAAATATATTATCAGATTAATCCGTGTAAAGAATTAACAGTTGATACTCCCATTAGATTTGACACGAGCCCGACGAGGTTTAAAGGCCGAAGATCCGCTTCCTGACGACCCATAGTCGTTAATGATAATATCATGTACATAGATCTTGTTATTTATCATGGGTTATTTCCCGAAACTTTGTAATTACGTTCTTTTAGCATAGAATAAAACATTTATTTGTTTCTTAAATATCTATTATATGACATTGAGCCCCAAGAGCAACCTCATGTGATGCATATATGTAATTTTTTGGGATATAGTCCATATAACATATAATAAATCTGTTTAATTTATGTAACGATTAATATATTTATTTACACCGAAACAAATTAGTACCCTAGCCAACATAGGAGGACTTTTATGTGATTGGCTGATCTTAATCAATTACTCGGGTACAACTCGGGTACTTAATTTATACATTTTAAAGTACTTTTACGGGAATATGACTAGAACATCACATTACTATTAGTAGAAAATAAAATAACTATTGTTTTTAGTTACAAAAAAGTGTTAACATACTCGACGCAAAATAATCTCAAAATAATCCAAAACCCAGAAGTACTTTAAACATGTCACCATCAACTCCTCTTACTGGTCCATGCGTAATTACAATATGCCAAAGACAGTCAAACTGATGGAAAAAGGTAACTGAAAATGTTATTGTCAAAGGTCAAGCCAATAATACTTTACCAGATTATATCCAAATAGACGATATAATTTGTTTAAATTGTTATAATGGAATTGTGGTAAACAGTTCACGTGAATTTCAGCACCATGTTCAAGCTAGTACAAAATGACGCAAACTTGATGAAACTGAGAAGACTAATGAAATTGAAAATACTAATATCATTTTATTTTTTTCCCAAGCAATAGAAATAATAACTAACATCTTATATATTCGTAAAAACAGAGAAAAAAAATCAACATTATACTCATTTGATGAATTTCGTATAGTTATGGAAGGGGAGGATGCAAGATTAAAATCCTTTTTTGATGAGTTATATTTTTCATCTAACACATCCACAAAAAATAAAGATTCACAGACGCGGATCAAAAAGCAACTCTTATTCATATGTTACTTTCTTTGTGGGATTCAGAACAAGTTTGTTAATGCCCTGTAAAAAAAAATTTTCGAACATATCAGGCAAAAAACCTGGTTTTACTTTAGCAAAAATCCGTTTTTATTGCCGGAGTAAAAACGGTTTTTAAAAGATCTGACATATTTCCGTTTTTTTTTACTGGATGAAAAACGGATTTATACAAAAAACCCGGTTTTACTTTAGTAAAAATTCGTTTTTATTACCGGAGTAAAAACGGTTTTTAAAAGATCCGACATACTTCCGTTTTTTTTTTACGGGATGAAAAACGGATTTATACAAAAAACCCAGTTTTACTTTAGTAAAAATCTATTTTTATTGCCGGAGTAAAAACGGTTTTTAAAAGATCCGACATACTTCCATTTTTTTTTTACTGGATAAAAAACGGATCTATATAAGAAACCCGGTTTTACTTTATCAAAAATCCGTTTTTTAGAAGATCCGACATAGTTCCGTTTTTTATCCAGTAAAAAAAATGGAAGTATGTCAGATCTTTACCATTTTTACTCTGGCAATAGAAACAGATTTTTACTTTTATTTATCAGTATATATTACATGATCTTCCTGATCTATTATATAATTTCTATTTTTGATGATTGAAAAAAAACTGATAGATTTAGTGATAGCATTAACATTAATAATTTCAGAATGACCAAAATCACAGAAAATAAGTGGACCATAACCGGAAGTTACTGGTATAGTAACCCACTGCACCAGAGTTAACAATATTCATTCATTATTATCCTTTATATATTCATGTGCAAAATAGTATTTTACTTCTCCATAAAATTCCTGTTCTTCTAAATCAATAGGCGCGTTTTTGTTCCAAGCGTTTTTATCAATCAATAGTGTTGTCTGAAAAAAAATAGAGTAATTATTAGCATTTGCCTGAAAAGAAAATTAACATGTCACATACATACTGTTATTCAGTAATTAGCACGAGATACGTCTCCTTTCTGGCTGATGACTTGTGAATTAATTATTTCTTTATTCGCAATTTGAAGCTTCCCATAAATCCAAATATCTGACGAAATCTTTTAAAATTATTACCATGCCGGATTATGTCAGTATCAGTACATATAGTGACTAGTTTGTGAATGAAGTTTTGAACTAGATAAAATGCTGGTGAAAAATGAAAAAATATCTCCTCAAGTTTATCTATTTCTTGCGCTGTAATATAGTAACGTCTAAGCAACTATTTTTCTGGTTTGCTAAGTGTATGTTTTCGTCCTGGTACCAATAGTTATTTATCTTCACCTTCAATTTCAAAATTTTGATTTTTCTCAAACTCCTTTGTATTTTTCTTTGAATTACCAAACACTTGTTCATTAATCTCTGGAAATATTGAAGGTGAGAAAATTGATTCCATACAGTAATTTGGTTGGTTAGATTTGTGTAGGGATGTTATCTTGACCGGACAAGAGACAACAACATCCCACAAAGTCTTTCCATCAGATATTGCTAGATCATCCATGCTGGTTCAGTATTTTGAATGGATTTGGCAATATGAAGAAGATAATGAAAGAAGATCAAAGCTGCCAGTAGTCAAGCGAATTCTTTTAAATAATATTCTCTTTCATAATGCACTACAAACTCGGAAAAAAGTCTTTTAATTTCCTTTAATTTGTCAGAAATAATCATCTTTTTTAAACAAAGTTTGCATGTATCAACAAGCTTTGTTCATCCTTTTAAATATCTGAAAAAAATAAAAGTTAGTTAGGCTAGAATAGAGAATTTCTAACCAAATATATGAGATTTTTTACTAACTTTTTATCCAGATTTTCAGACAAAAATGGGATTGAATACAATATAATCCAGTATGTCTACTCCTCTATCTTAAAAACATTAGAATATCAGAGTATATCAACCAATGGACGTCCAAACTTATATAACATGTTTTTTTGATTTTTTTTAATAATACTTCTGATTTGTTTCTAGTTATCATTAGAGATATTGAAATCATCATCTAATTTAAGCAATATCTCGATCCAGTACCAGAACATTGCCAGAGCAACATTTTCGAAAAGACTGTGCATAATATTCACTGGAAAACTATCCAGAAATCTTACTGATTTTAACTCTAGAAAGATACTTCGACCATTTATACCAGTATCCTTTATTGATTGTGTATGATTGGCTTTTGATTCAGAATTTTCAACGATATCAATGTCCCGAAGATAACTCTGATGAGTTCTTTCTGGCAAGGCATTGGATGTGTAACGGATACTAATCGATCGTTTTGGAGGCAATAATGGATAATATACGTGTTTGTTATTTGCGCAATAGATTCCTCGCAAGTAACAAAAG